>SNQJ01S0039252.1:54661-78262 GCA_010110895.2 Picea sitchensis
GATCAGAGAGCCCGAAAACTGAATTTCAAAAATAAAAAATGGGCCCACCAAATCTAGCAGCCAAATGGTAAACTCTGACATATCCAAACAACATTCCAAACTGGCGAAAGTTCCAATCCATATATATGTTTATTTTTATAACTACAACTCAAAAGGGAAGGCCCGCGGGCTCGACCCTGGTACCTCCCCCCATACAACGCCTTAACAATAGCATCTGCCACTATTGGGCCAACGAACTATGTTGTGTAGTCCACCCCACTTTTTCCTTTTAAGATGAGTCCACCCATGGATGAGGAATGAGGGCACGATAGTACAGTTGGGCATGGAAACCGAGATGCAATACAGAGAATTAAATGCAGGGAGCAGGCACATAAATCGAGACATGATTTCTCAAGGGCCTGGGAGTGCCCGATTCAGATTGAGGCGTGGATACAATCACTTTTGGGTAATTCGACGCCATGAATTCAATGGTGTTGTTTGTTTTCTGATCTAAGCAAAGGTTCTGCAACTTAATTCCAGAATGAGGTATACTTATGTATTTAGCCAAATTCTTTTGCTAAGTTAATAAAAAGGCCTACCCGTTTGATAGAAGAATCCAGATACGTAGTCCACTAGGGACGAACTCCGTTATCAAGTTTTTGTGTTCAGATTTGATGCTTATGTCTTTTCATTATTGAGTTTTTCCTTCTTTAATAGTGCACTTTAATTTATGCTCATTTAATACAATTCTTTATAAGTCACTTCGATGAAAATATCCCAGATCACTTTTAGGTTTGCAATGATACACATTACTCTTTAGTTTCAAAAATTCTTAATTATGATTTAGTTTTAAGGATTAATTTAATCAACTAAATCATTATTTTTTATTGTCTACGAGAAGATCTATACAAAGAGATAATAAAAAATCGTAGATTCAAATCCAATTATGGTAAATGTTTAAATTATCCTCCATTCAAATATTCTAAAAAATAAGATAAATCCCATGCTATTTTATTAAAACTATAGAATAATCTCTTACTTAAAACACCTTTATTAATCTAGACTAAAAATTAATAATTTTTTAATAAAAAATTTAAACATCATTCAAACCTATCCATATACCAATACCGTCTTCTAAACACATTCACATTCTTGGTGTATTTTTATTATTCTATAGTAAAAACTAGATTTTTATGTGCATATCTATATAAAACTCAAGATCCTAAATAAATACAATTTTACAACTTCCTTAAATATTTCAACGACAATTATATAACCAAAACAAAATTTACATTGCAATATTTTTACACTACGTAATAACATTGTACCACGGCGAACCATTGTTATTGTTAATTCATCTTTTTAAGGTTCAAAATCCATCTCTAAGGCTCAAAATCCATCTCTAAGGCCTTCCTTAAATATTTCAACGACAATTATATAACCAAAACAAAATTTACATTGCAATATTTTTACACTACGTAATAACATTGTACCACGGCGAACCATTGTTATTGTTAATTCATCTTTTTTAGGTTCAAAATCCATCTCTAAGGCCTTGAACCATGTTGCATAAAGAAATATAATATTTTTAATCCAAATGTGTTTTATGACTTAACTTATGGTTTTATGGCCCCAACCCTTAGATATCCTTAATCCATGTTTTTTTCCCTCAAAAATATTCATGTGAAATATATTTTTTATATAATATGGAGAAGAAATATAAATGTTACAAATGGTTTTGTGTGTTAAACCATAGTCGAAGATCTAACTTTTGGAATTTACCTATAATATATATATTTTAGATTTGGAAATTTATTAATGTTGATAAACAATCTTAATCATGAATTATGTCATTATAATCATTAGTAAGACTTGTAATTATTATAAACATGTTTTAGAAATGAAAAGAAGGAAAAGAAAGTCTACAATAACAATCACAGGGTAAAGAGGGCCCACAAGGAATTATGTCATTATAATCATTAGTAAGATTTATAATTATTATAAACATCTTATAGAAATGACAAGAAGGAAAAAAAAGTCTACAATAATAATCACATGGCAAAGAGGGCCCACAAGGAATGGCATGACAATAGAAGTGTTGGTGATTGTAGGATCAAATTGGAGGATGGTCATGTTAGTATTAAGGGTATTGGAGTGAGGGAGGATGTCCATCTTAATATTAGAGTGAGAGTCTAAGAGTGATAAGATTATTATGGATATCACATAGATAACAACTACAAGTTAAAGAGGGTCCATCATAACAATAAAAAATGAAACATTATAGGTGAGTTTAGTGTGGTGTCAGTGAATGTTCCAATTTTAATCACAAGTTTATCTGTAGTCCTAAATGAGTTTTCTCCCTTCATGTTGTTTGCACTGATATTTCATTTTCTAACTCTAGTCATTAGTGTGAAAGGAGATGGATATTTGATAACATATCTATGATGATAATGAATAGGATGAAGTGAGCTATGAATATAGAATTTTGCAGTGCTAATTATATTTTTATTTATCATATATTAAAAGGTTAATAAATTTATACATCATGAATGAATTATAGATTAAAGTTTACATGAATTTATATTAATATTAATATTTTTATAATTAAAAAAATTATTTATTAAAAAAAGATCATGAACTTATTGCGGGTTAAAGTTTACATGAATTTATATTTGTTAGAATGTGTTAATGATTACCTAGTGGTGTTAGATTACATGGCTATAGCCTTTTGTAAAGTTATTCTTCAATAACTCTTTATATTGTAAAAAGGGTTTAGCCCATGTATCATGGGAATTGTTCTCCTTTCATTCTCTCATATATAATAGAGGTGAAAAATACCCTTTAGATGAGCAATGTGACTAGTTTATGGTATTGATATTTAGCTTGGACCCTATGGGCCCTTAGGCAAGATCATCCATATGGTTGAGTGTTCTTTTGCCTTGTAAGATTGGAGAGTTTACCTGAAGAATACAAAGACCAGTTTCCGTGGATGTTTCCCCACATTGAGGTTTTACCACGTAAATATTTGCCGCTCTTGTTTCTCTATCAAAGCTATCAAAGCCGGGTTACTGAGCTCTTTCTCCTTGCACAAATTCTATAGTGAATTTTTTTGCATCAGATTTCACAAATTATATATTGAATTTTTCAGCATTAGACTGCACAAATTCCCTATTGAATTTTTTGCATCATATTTCAGTAGATTTGTTGTTTGTTTAGGACCCATTCTCTCATGGATCTATTTTTTTGTTTGGACAACCACTTTAGTTTTCACCGGATCTAAGAAAATCTCACATTTTTTGAGCCTTTTTCCACAAATGCCATAGATCTAAACTCCCATGCATGCATCAATAAACAATAAATCAAAGAAGATGAGATACACGAGAAACAAGAGAGACAAGTGTTTATGTGGTAAAACCCTAATGTGGGGAAACATCCACAGAAGCTAGTCTTTTTATTCTTTAGGTAAACTCTCCAAGCTTACAAGGCAAGAGAGCACTCAACCATATGGATGATTTGGCCTAAGGACCCATAGGGTCCAAGCTAAAGATCAATACCATAAACCACTCATACTCTCTTACACTCTTCTCATATAAAGGGCCTCCTTCACCTCTATTATATATGAGAGAATGAAAGGAGAATAATTCCCATGATACATGTGAGATTAAACCTTTTTACAATATAGAGAGCTATTGAAGAATAATTTTACAAAATTCCATAGCCATGTAATAAAATACCACTACGCAATCATTAACACATTCTAACATTCTCTCTTAATGATGACTGGAGGTATAAAATCATAGTTGGAGTTATTTTACATGCGAATATGAGATCTCACAAGTCTAATGATGCCTCATTATGTGTACAAATGCCTCATAATGATAGGATATGCAATAGTAAATGTGGATGATGCCTCATTGTGTGTACAAATGCCTCATAATGATAGGCTATACAATGGTAAGTGTGGCCACTAGACAATCATTACATGATGGATGTAATTTGAAGATGAAGATGGTATTACATTACATTCCCCCTTAATGACAACTTCAAATATCCTGGATAAGTGGCAAATATAGCTTCAAACTTTGTTGTTGTCAGGGATACGTTGTTGAGTGGAACGATGTAGAAAAACATCCATACATTATAACCGGATCTTCAATAAGGTGCAAGGAGAAGACACTTGCTACCATCAAGAATCAATGAAAAATGACCTACAACCAAATCCTCAATAAGGTGCAAGCAGAAGACACTTGCTACCGTCAAGAACCAATGCAAAAATAACAACAATGACAACATCGATATGCTAATGATGAAGTGCCAAGAAACTCAAGATAGAGTAAGAATATGTAGAACCAATATGTCTCCAAACTCTTCACACACACCGCTTAGGAACATGTGAAGAAAACAAAGAGTTAACTAGAGGAAAGAACCTCCAAGAGAAACAACATGTATCATCAAGACAAGTTGATAATGTGTCAAAGAGAAAAATCTTCAAGAGTGCATGAATGATAGAAGAAGATGAAGCAAAATGTGATCCAACATGATGAAAGTGTTGATGATCAATTGAATTGTGTCAATCAAGAACTGGAACATGATATCACAATGATCATTATGTTCAACAAGTGCTCAAATATGTAAATTGAACTAGGAAGAAAAACGTCGACTAGACAACAAGACAACATAATCCAGTCGATCAACATATAAATGAATCGATGGAAAGATAGTTGAACAATGTATGACCATACAGTCAATGATACACATGTATATGAAATCCCCAAGAATTTGTGAAACTTACACCATGATCATTCATCATTCCAACCACAATCTATCCTGGTATAAGTGGGAACAGGTCCAAAATTTTTCCTTTCACATCTTATCTATAAAGATATGAAGGCATAACTACCATGTGTCCAAGAATTCTGATTTTGGGGTAAATTCCTCTGATTATTATGAGGGTGATGATATGGCACAGATTGTTGTTCTATAGGCTCAAAGCAGGAAACACTGACATTTGCAATGGCATTTTATGGCATATACACTTCATCAACTTGTTCAAGACAATCAACATTAGGTTGTTTGTCCAACAAATCAGTCTCAACTTCTCCTACAACAAAGAGAAATTTCCTGGATTTAGCAAGGCCGGGTGTAGACGATGAAGTAGCAGTAACAACATCATATCCAAGACATGCTCTAGATGTCTATTGTTGGGTATGTGTTATATTTTTTGCACGGATATACCTAATGTCTGCTACGTTGCGCTGGGTGCATTGGGGGGTTTGAGAGGGGGCAACACCCCCGATAATTTTTTTTCCTCAGGAAACATGTCACATTTTTGCCTCATTTTTTTCGTGTTACCTCGATTTTTATGTCCATTATTGGGCGGCTTTTCGGCACAAGGTTTTTTTCCAATGGTTTTCTATTTTCGGTTAAGGAATTAGGGTTCTTGACTAATCCAGGTCATTGAGTTGGGGTTTTGGATGCCATTGGCTCCTATATGTCTATTTTATTGTAAACAATGTATCACTATGAATGAATATATAATATGTTGGTCTTCCCGGTTTGGGTTTCCAAGGGAAAAATCTCTGTGTAATGTGTGTATTTTCCATTGTATCTTTTGTGTTCTTTTATTGAAAATATGTTTGTAGTAAAATATTGTACAAGGTTAAAATCTACATTTGGTATCAAAGCTTTGTTGGCTTCAGGGGGACACCTTTGTGGTCAAGGGTTTGGATCGGGACTGTGATAAGCCTTGTTACAGTGGGAGATATGTGGTATTGATTTATCAGGTGAAAATAAATGGCGAGCAGTTTGAAAATAAAGATTGAGAAGTTTAATGGGAAAATTTGTGAGTGTTGGAAGATCAAGATGGAAGATCTATTGGTGGACAAAGATCAGTGGATTGTGGTGGATCCAGGTACTGTACCTATAGGAAATTCAAAATATGACTGGAAAAATTTGGATCGGAAGGCTAAGAGCACAATCCGACTGTGTCTTTCAGATTCAGTATTACTAAATGTGTCATAGGAATCTAGACCCAAAGATTTATGGGATAAGTTGGGGAATTTGTATCAGTCTAAGTCCCTAGTAAATAAAATATTCCTGAGAAAGAAGCTATATAAACTGAGGATGAGAGATGCAGACTCGGTGGCAGAGAATTTGAATGCCTTCAATACTATGGTAAGTCAGTTAGTATCTGTTGAGATTAAAATTTCATATGAAGATAAGTGTATCAGTTTACTGTTCTCTTTACCAAATTCATGGGATAGTTTGGTTGTGGCCATAGGTAGTAATACAACTGCCTTGAAGTTTGATGAAGTGGTCTCATCCTTGTTGTTGGAGGAGATGAGATGGAAGAACATGGAAGGACAGAGGATAGATGCATTATTTGCAAGAGGACACTCCCAGGAAATAAATATATCTAAGTCCTCAAGTGGGAGATCTAAGTTTAAGGGTAGATCTAAATCTCCTAGAAAGTTTGTAAAGGTATGATGGAGATGTGGAAAAGAAGGGCTCTACAAGAAGCAGTGTAGATCCAAAATTGAGAAAAAGAAGGGATTTGAAGAAGCTCCTTCTATAGAAGAAAATACCTCCAAAGAAGAAGGAGGGGATGTGTACTTGGATTCTTCAAGCACACATGAAAATCATGAGGCATGGTTGGTTGACTCAGGTGCATCCTTTCATATGACTCCCCACAGGGAGTGGTTCTGTGAATATGAAAGGTGTGATGGGGGTAATGTTTTCCTAGGTGATGACTAGACAACCAAAATCATAGGATGAGGAAAAGTCAAGTTGAGGCTCATATATGGAAGGATTAGAACACTACCTGATGTTCTGCACATCCCACGTTTGGACAGAAATTTTATTTATGTAAGAAAAATGGATGATGCAGGGTAAAAACAATATTTGAAAAGGAAACCTGCAGGATGGTTCGAGGAGAAATGGCGTTGGTTAAGGGAGTTCATTTTGGAACTCTGTATAAGATGAAAGGAAGAACTATTAGTTATGGGTGTAATACTTCCATTGTTCTTGATATTGGAATTGAAGAAAAAAGAACTCCCACAGTCTTTAGAGAAAAATTTGTGTTGTGGCATCAAAGGCTGGGGCATATCAAAGAGAAGGGTCTTCGACTACGACACGGTAAAGGTACAGTTGAAGGTTTGTCTAACTACTCTCCGTATTTTGATTTATGTGAACATTGTGTATATGAGAAGCAAAATCGGGTAAGATTCCCCTTTGGTACAACAAGGGCAGAAGGAATTTTACAGCTAGTTCACAATGATGTGTTTGGATCTTAATTGGTTCCTTCATTGGGAAAATCTGTGTATTATGTCTCATTTATAGATGACTTCTAGAGGAATACTTAGAGATATTTCTTAGTAAGAAATATGAAGCCTTTGACAGGTTTAAGGAGTTTAAGGCTCTTGTTGAGAATCAAACAAAGAAAAGAATTAAGGTGCTACTGATAGATAATGGCAGAGAGTTCTACAGGAATGAATTTGAATAATTCTATAAGAAGTGAAGTATAGCAAGGTAGAATACTACTCCATATACACCGCAACAGAATGTAGTTGCAAAAAGGATGAACAAGATGTTGATGGAAAAAGCAAGGTGCATGCTCAATGGTGTCGGGTTAGGGCAAGAATTATGGGCATAGGCAATGGGTACTGTATGTTACCTGGTCAACAGATAACCCTCATCAACACTGGATGACAAGACTCCACAAGAGGTATGGATTGGTAATAAGCCTTCTGTCACACATCTCAAGGTATTTGTTTATGAGTTCTATGTTCATGTTCCAAAGGAAAACAAAAGTAAGCTAGAAGAAGGCTGAAAAGTGTATATTTATTGGGAATAAAGATGGTCTCAAAAGTTATAAGCTTTGGAACCCAGAAACTAACAAGGTTGTGTATAACCAAGATGTGGTATTTAGAGAAATGAAGGATGTTGTTAAAAAAGAAGTGATACCAAGTAAGGAAGAACCAGAGAAAATAGAGTTTGATTTAAAGGATGATGAATCCGACTCTACAAAAGAACATGAATAAGAAGAAGAAGATCCTCATACTCTAGTATTGAGGAGATCGGTTCGAGAAAGAAGGCTACCGGAAAGGTATACTCCATATGATTTCCATTCAAATTTTTCTTTGTCTATTACTGATGATGATCCTATAACTGTCAGGGAGGAAGTGTATTCTAAGGATGGAAAACTCTAGAAAAAGGCCATGGATGAAAAAATGGCATCCTTGGATAAGAATGAGGCTTGGGATCTAGTGAAGTTTCCGACTGGAAGAAATCCCATTGGTAGAAAATGGGTATTTAAAAAGAAGTTGAATGCAGAAGGAAAAGTGGAGAAATACAAATCTCGGTTAGTAGCAAAGGGTTATTCCTAGGTTGAGGGAATTGATTTTGGTGAGATTTTTTCTTCTGTTGCCAAGTTAAATTCTATAATATTTATGCTGTATGTTGTTGTTTCATTTTATTTTGAAGTAGAACAAATGGATGTGAAGACAACATTCCTACACAGGGATCTGGAAGAAGAAATCTATATGAAGCAACCATAAGGATTTGTTTTGAATGGAAAGAAGGAGCTGGTATGCAAGCTGAAAAAGTCCCTATATGGTTTAAAACAATCACCAAGGATCTAGTATAAAAAAATTAATACTTATATGCTAAGACTTGGCTTCACAAGAAGTAAACATGATCATTGTGTGTATTTTAAATTAATTGGTGATCATTTAATTTATTTGGTCTTGTACATGTGGATGACATGTTGTTGATAGGAAACAACAAGGAGATTATCTAGGATGTGAAAAYGCAGTTTTCCTCTAAATTTGACATGAAGGATCTCGGTGCTTCAAATTTCATTTTTGGAATGTAAATTAAAAGAGATTGGAAAAAGAGGAAACTCTAGTTAAATCAGAGAAAATATGTYGAGACAATATTGYAGTTTAATATGCAGGAAGTAAACGGATCAAGGTCCCTATTCATGTTGGTGTAAATTTATCTACGGATCAATGTCCCAAGACACARGAAGAGGAGGAGGACATGTCTCGTGTTCCATATGYGAGTGTAGTTGGCAGTTTGATATATGAAAAGGTATGTACTAGACCGAACATTGCACATGCAGTGGGAGTTTTGAGCAGGTATATGTCAAAACTAGGGAAGGAGCATTGGACAATAGTAAAAAGGGTTTTCAGGTATTTGTGTGGCACTGCTATCTATGGATTGTGCTACCAAGGAAGACCAGGATTGGATAGAGTGTTGGAAATACATGGCTTTGTGGATGTAGACTGGGTTGGAGATCTGGATCGTAGGAGATCTACAAGCGGGTATGTGTTTAACCTGTTTGGAGGAACAATCAGTTGGATGAGAAAAATATAGCTATGCCTACATCATAACGTTAATGCACCGGATCCCTTTTTATCCTCTCACTCTCTCATATATAATTGAGGTGAAGGAGGCCCTCTAAGAATTCAAGGGAGTGTGATGTAAATCTCGTTGCGAATGAAACGTAGCAAACATCTCTTTCTTTTCAGAGATAAGCTACCCCATTATGCCAGTTTGTGTTCTACAGTGTTTTTTTTCTCTTATAGAAGTTGTGTTTCATTATATTTCCGTGTCTCTTGCAATATCTGTGCGTATTTCCTTTTTGTATATATGTTGTATTTTTGTCTTCATGTCGTTCTCAAAATAATCTGGATCAGTTTAGTAAGTGCAATGGTGGAAACCGAGGATCTTCCTTCCAGTGGTTAGACTGTTATGAAGGAAACCATCTCTGAAACCATGTTAAAATTTTAGTATGCTCATTTAACCATAGACAATGTCACATCATTGTCACCCAACCATAGGCATTTACATATTCCACCCATGAGCACACTAACCTTTACTTAGAATAATTCTGGAAATCCTACTCTAGAACCAAGAGATAAACCCTAGTTGATAATTGCAACAACAACACAATACAAGTAGATCACTTCTTCTCCAAGGGTAGCGCACAAGAGAGAGAGTCTCCATATCTACAGAACAAGTACCATACACAACTGCAGCAACTGCAACTACACTACTCTCTCAAACTTGCGCCATACTTAGCAAGAATATCACCAAGAATGTCACCAAGAGAATCACCAAGAATATCACCAAGAATGTCACCAAGAGAATCACCAAGAATATCACCAAGAGAATCACAAAAAATATCACTTGATAGCTCTAGAGAGAGACCGAGACCAAGAGATGACTATACACCCTTTTTCCTCTTTACAGCTGCAACTACAACTCTTCACAAGACTTGCTCTCTAACCAGGTGTCCAAATGAGCTAAAACATCCTCTATTTATATTAATTTGTGCAATGACTTTTCTGGCTGGGCCGACTTGAATTTCTAGTAATTATTTTTTATGTTTATCTTTTTCCTATGGAGTCGACTTGTCTTTTTGGAAGATAATATTCTAATATTATTTATTCTGCTAGGCCAACCTGTCTTCTAGGGTTTCCATAGATCTGTTTAATGGTTCACTTTCTTCTGGAATATTMTATTCTAAGTCAAAGGTTACACATGGAGGTTAATACCTCCCGCAACTACCAAAACATCAACATAAGTGAGMAACATCATTAGTTACTTGGGAATTGATCTCATCTAGCCTGGAAATTTCCTCTTTCAAGATAGAAACATCATCGGTCTTGTCATATAGAGAAGCTAAAATTTTCCATACCACGACTAGGTATTCTTTAGATTCTATATGGTCMTGTAGACTATYTGAGACAACTTTCCCAATGAGACCTCTTGCCCATTCACACTGGTCCTCTCATACATCTAATTCTTTGGCATCAATTGGTTTCGTTCTTGCACCATTGACTATGCACAAGAGATTCTTTCCCCTGAGAACGTCAAACATCTTTCTCTTCCAAACATGATAGTTAGTGTCGATTAATTTAGGAACTGAGGCAACTTCTGAAGTCATGATGAATAAAGCGAAGAAACTAATGCAAAGAAAATGCACTCAAATCAAAGCAAAAAATAAGTTGTATATTTGAATGGAAAGGATGTAGATCTGAAAAAAGTTGAAATTCCAAGAACCCACGTCTACAAGAATAGCCCCCCAAAATATAACAACCATACACAGAGATTGCAAACCCCTCAGATCACTGCAAAACACCTCAGATCTACTACTAAAACCCTCAGATTGCTACAAAAAAGGTTGGATCACTGAAAACATCTCGGATATGCTGCTAAAACTACCAGGTTTGAGGGAAAATGCTACTAAACCACTTGGATCTGAGTGAAATTGCTCCAAAACACTCTCCAATAGATTAATCGCCCCTTAAGGAGACAAATTTGAACCTTCAACAATCAAATTGACCCTTAATAGACAAAACACTACTCAAATAAAGGAGAAAACAACCCTCACAGACAAATCATCCCCAAGAGATACAAAGAAAACCCTTATACAATCAAATCAACCTCCCCACTATAAAAAATGTTGTAGACCTGACATGAAATTCAACCTGCAGAGAAAAAATGCGGCTTGTACAGTCTGATGGAACTGTCAAGCTGAAGAAATCAACCTCTAACAGAGAATAGACTGGTTTATATGTTGCTTGGTATAGGAGAATAAATCGATTGGATTTCATTATATGTTATTGCATATTTCTCGGACCTAACAATATTAATATTATTATTTTTATAATTAAAAAAATGATATTTTATTAAAAAATGTCAATCTTTATTGTCTCATTTATTTAATTTGGAAAATACCACATTAAGGTGTGATATGGTTTTGCTTTTCATTGCAATTTTCTTTATCCTCCAATGTAATAGTCCATTACACCAATATATATATATAGAAATATGTTTTTGTTTCAAACTTAGAAGAATTAGGAAATTGCAAAGCAATTTTTAAATGATGGATGTAAATGAAACTAGATAAATTCTTGGTAAGAGTACCTTCAGGTTTTCTAGTTGAAAGTGTTGTAGCAGCAAAGGAGTGGAGGATGAAGTTAAGTTAATGAATTACAACAAAAGAATGGAAATTATTAAGTAATTTATGGACTGAAATAACCTAAAACATCAATGATTATTTTGTGATAAAAAGAAAGACTCATATTAACTTCAAAGATGCATCCATAAAGCCCAAAGGGGTTGGATCCAATGGTGGAAAGTGAGGAGTTTTTTAGCATTGGGAAAGGTTCAATTCCCATGAGGGCCTAGCCTAAAGCCACGGGGGGCACCTTGAGGTAGTGGTCAAACATGTGGTTGCACCCTAAGATATTATATTAAATGGTATCATGACCAATGCACAAATAAGTGGATCAAATCCCACGCCCATGTCCTTCAATTTAAGTCAATTCCCTCTATCTCAATCGGTTAAGGTGTGGGTTTCATTTTCTAGGCGACTTGAGTTCAATACCCTTACCTGTTTATGTGAAGGATTGGTGCGGCCCAGAACGGGTACGATCCTCGGGTGATTTTGACGACTTAGATGCCCGTGGGTTAAGGTTTCTTAGCCAACGGTTGAAATGTTGTCCCTACAAGTGATGAGCATTTCTAAAAAAAAAAAGTTGCATCCATTAAAATTAACCTTTGTAATTACATATTTTTTGGCGGTGTTAAGATAAATATTATATGTTTTTTAATTTTATATTTAATAATTATTAATTAGTAAATACAACAACAAATATTCTTTTACATTGATCTTTATGTCTTAAATGTTGTTGGACTCTAATAATTTTTTTGAATTGAATTAGGTATTCCAATGTTAAATGATGTTGGATTTGATAATTATTTAATATTATTTAAATTGAAGTGGGCATTACAATCTATAACATTCTTGTTGATATTGTTATCATTGGATTTGAGATTAACTTAAAATATGCATGGTTTTGTGGTATTAAAATGTTTGATATTATATTTTCATAATTGGTTCATAACCTTGGTTCAAAACTCTTAAAAGATAAGTCCTAAGTCAACCAACTAAAATCCTCCATCAAAAAGTCACTAAACAAAATTTTAGTATTGGCTAGGATTTTGGGGTTAGGGATCCAAAAACCCCCTTGTTATCATTATTCGTTTTGAAACATAGAAAGTTGTCTTAGGGAGATTTAAATCCTTCAATCTCCAGTGTGTAAAAATCCAAATGCAAGGATATACCCATGAAGGGGCCTAGGTTCGATGTCTTGCAAGCCTGCTTCAACTACCTAGCTCTTGTGAGGTCTCCCGACCCATGGCTAATGAACAAAAGATGAGAGTTCCCTATTTGCACTGGGAAAAAGTTAACATCTGACCTACTTGGATAATCCTTGTTAGGAACCACTCACCCTAACACCTTGTTGAGAATCTTGTCCTCAATAGGAACTAGTTCCCAACCATACTTTCTGATGGCAGGTGTTCCACCACCAAACTCACCATGCACACCAAATCCGCCATACATGGCTTTGTTGAATATTCCATATTTGACAAAGTTAACTAATGACCCCATTTTTCACAACCCAACTTGACCACCCATGTTGACCTAGCTACCTTCGAATATTCCCAAATTTGAGGGTAAGTTGGGTGAGGACCCGACAAATCATGTGATGAATTTTCACCTTTGGTGTTCATCCAATAACATCAATGATGATTTCATCCGATTGAGGCTCTTTCAAAGAACCTTGACTTGTCGCTTTGCAAAATGGTATGTACATGAGTTAGAAAGATCCCATCATTATAATCATTGTCCAAAATTTCATGTATCATGTTATGCCATTTAGATTATAGAACATTGGATCACATAAAATGGATTGTAATGCAACATTGAGTATTAGAGAAAATTGGAAAATATTTATAAACATTTAATGTTGTATGTGTTGATCTCCAAAAACTTCAATTTTTTATAGGTATTCTATAGATGGAAAAGTGGGATGACACTATTGAGTTGGGAACTTAATACCCAGAAGATATGATAGACTTTTCAACTAAAGATCTAATATAGGGACAAATTGGAGGGGATCAAATCAATATTATTCCATATAGTCGACTTGAAGATTTTATAAATGGGGAGCAATAAGATAAAGATGCTCCCACTCAAATTGTTGTTAATACAAATCGATCTAACAAGGTGGAAGAGATTGTATGTACCCACATTAACACATATCTAGAATATGCTATGTGAGACTTTATTTGTTTAATATAACTATAAACTTCTAATTCAAGTTCATTATGCAAAAAATGTGTGGACATGTTTCCTAACTTGTTATCATTGTTCTTATTTAGTTATTGGTGTGCATATAGCCCATAGTCCACATGTAAACTCCCAGGTGGCAAGATTACAATGAATCCACAAGGATCAACAAAAACAAAACGCAATCCACACCAAACAATTAAAGTTGGTTGTAGATGTCACTTCATCATGTATCAAATTTATGTGTATCCAAATGATGTTTTTCTAATATACACTGAGTGTAGACATATTGATAAATCTAGTGGTATGTGTCATGGGAAGAATGCAATAGGTAGACCTCAAACATTCAAGTATGCACCACATTTATAATTCAATATACGAGCTAGTGTCAAAAAGATGATTGAAGATGGTTTTAATGTCATGATGGTTTGGGACAAATTCATCTCTGATGAGGAGAACTAATCAGGTGAGTTATTCACAGGGCTATCTCGGGATACCTTAATGACAAGGGTGTATATTTCCAACATTTACCATAATATTAGAAATAAATAATATATGAAGGATGAGAGTGATCCAACAAGTGTCGAATGTTGGTACAATCAATTTACAGATAGTTTTTTTTCTACCAAAAGCACGATATTGTGCAAAAAATTCCATTTATTATAGGCATACAAAAACGTTGGTTACATTTCATGATGGTGACACATTCACACAACAATGTTATGTCTATGGATTCCACATTTAGTACCAAAATGTATAGGATGTGTATTATTGACCTTTTCATTTCTTTGCAGCGATCAAAATGAATTCTTATGTGTTGACTATAATATTTATACTTATGTGCTTTAAATGTATTATTAACTTTATATGTTAATGGTAGTTAAAAAACATCATAATGGTTTACCAGTGGCTTGGGTGATTTCATCACATAATACTACATATGACATTTTCAAATAGTTGCTAGCTCTATTTTTTGCTAGAATGAAAGAACACCCATATTGGCATGTACAAGCATTTATTACATATGATGTTGTTAGTGAGATTTAGGCATTAAGGTTCCACATTTATTTTTTTCCAAAAGAAACATGAGAGAGTATTGTTACATTCATATAATGTACTCTATTCTAATGTAATATCATTTCAATAGTTTAACCAATTCCTCCATCCTACTATATGTATGACATGTCCATCGAGCATGCGTGAAACATGTTGGAAACAAAGTAAGAGTAAAAAAAAACAAAGTTCACATTTTTTTGTGCATCAGGGGAAATCATGCACTCATGCCAGGATGACGAGTCTGTACGAAAAATTGTTGCAAGAATATTTCATGAATTCAGTGAAGAGGAAAAGTTTATGAAATATTTTGAAACCACTTGGCTATCCAATGATAAAATCTATAAGTGTCATGTAACATTGGATCATGACTATTGTTCCATAGTAACATGTTTTTAGTCATTACTTTTTAGTTGATGGTAAATATTTTTCTAGATATGTGGGAGAAAACTTATAGGAAATTTCCACATTCCAATCAGGACACAAACAAAATAATTGAATCCTACCATAGGTATCTAAAATATAGGTACCTATATGAGGAAAACAGTGCATGCCACAAACGGGTGGATTGGCTAATATTTGTGTTGTTGACAAAAGATGAACTATATTCTGTTCATAGTTAACATTTCAAAGAAGTGAGAATTATAAGACCTACCAAGTGTGAGAAATAAGAGACTCTCTCAAAGTCTAGAGCAATCCAAATACTGAACGAATATTGTGTGCATTACTGAAAAATTATGAATAAATTTATGGTTCACAACTAAAACAAGGATACTCCTGATACTTTGTATAATGCCATATACACAAGGTTCGAGTTTAATATTTGTAGTTGTGATTGGGAATTGAATGTTAATGTTTGTAAGCATGTCTTCAAAGTTCAAATGTGGGCCAACGAACATGATTTGGACATTAATATATACCAAATGTTTCTAGTTTGATTATTGAGATTCATGGATTTTTAGTTGATTTAAATCAAATAGGTACAATGAGCTTGCTACCATAAGACCAAAAAAAAATTCACCATTTACATATTTTATCAGACCATGTTGATTTTGAGACTGCAACATTGAACAATCCAATCTTTGAGGTTGATAGATCGAAATTTTTATTTGCGTCGATCAAA
Organism: Picea sitchensis; assembly: GCA_010110895.2. Classification (NCBI taxonomy): domain Eukaryota; kingdom Viridiplantae; phylum Streptophyta; class Pinopsida; order Pinales; family Pinaceae; genus Picea; species Picea sitchensis. The sequence goes on from SNQJ01S0039252.1 coordinate 70,963, forward strand.
TTTGGACCATTTAGAAGTACTTAAAAAATTGTTTTTACACTTTAAGTGAAGAGATAAACAAAAACATTATCAGTGCCATATCTCCATCTAAAATAATGGCTGAGAGACAACACAATTTTTTGAGCATGCAAAGTAAAAAGATACAATGTGGTCGTGAGAGAAATTCAACTAAGGATAAACCACAATTTCAAAGGGTTGGACGGGTTCACACTAAGTCAAGGAAGAGCATGGACAAGAAAATGGAACTACTTTCTTCAAAAGAGCATAGGAATGTGAAATTGACCTATGATCATGTGCAACATTATGTTCCATACAATATAGGTATTATAATTAGATTTTTAAATTTGTTTTACATGATATGAGTTATATTATTAGCCTCAATGTGATTGTAGAAATTTTGTATGATCATTGTTACAGTTGAGGATCCACATATTATAATGAACCTCGTCATGTCTGACACTATCAACTTCAATTATTTTCCGATAATATTGTCTAGGGTGACACATTTAACACATTTTTAAATTATTGTCGACAAATGAGAGTTGTAAAATTATTTATATAGTTCAATTAAAACTTGTCTTGCATTGTGTCTTGCAACCAACACTAACTTTATTTTGTTTTAATGGTTTATGTTGTAAGCTCAACCAAATGATGTAGTGATCCAATAAATTAGCACAGAGAAGCCAACAATCCCAAAGATTCCATATTTGAACATATGAGGTCCGGTGAAAGGTAAATTTAACGTGTTGGCAAGTAATTGTAATGATATTTCTTTCGATTTACTAATACAGACAATGCTACATGAATCACATATTATTTTAGCATGTATATTAAATAATAAAAGAATTATGAAATCCTTCTCAAGTATTTTGATTGTGAAGCAAAGACAATATTATTGGTTTGGTTTTTTAAATTATGTTACATATATAGTCAAAACATTACTAATTATACATTAGTTTATTTGTAGTTTTCAAGAGTACCATGTGATTTGATACAATTTAAAGATAAAAATATTTAGATGATTTTTTTCAAAATTATGGTTTTGTCTCGTAACATAAACACGATTCCATATAGGATGGTTGTTTTAATTTTATAAAACATTATTCAAATTATGTTGAGAGACATGCACTATTTAATTATATATATTTTTGACAGAAACTGGGAGATTTATATTATCAAAAAGGTGCAGTTGAAGCACACATAGGAGTTACAAAATCTAAGAAAATTAGGGCCAATTTGGGGCCTCAAATAGAAAACTACTCCAAGCTACAAATTACTATTTCAAATACTCAAATGGAAACTTCACATTAAACAACCTTACTGAATACACTCAGAAAAGACTCTGGGGATAAAAGTGAAGAGACACTGCATCTAAATTAACCTGATGGGGAAGATGTCACCTTTTTGAATGACTTGTAGACATGACTTCATGTTACCATTGGTTGTGATGTTACATGTGATTTCTTCTTCTTTCCGACTACCATCCAAACTTCATTTGAAGATGTTGGGGTAGTTGTGGTGCCTATGGTTCCTAGATTGTATTGATTTGAAGATTCTATTTTTTCTTGTTCTGATACCTCGGTTTCATCAGCTTGATCTTCCTAGCATGCCAAAGGCGAAGGGGATTGTTGGATCCGTAGTTCCTAATCTGAGACCTGAAGGGCATATGCCTCTTCCTCCGATTTCTTAGTGGCTTCTTGGAACAATTCTTGAGATAACATAGTTGGTTGAATAGGAGGATCTGATTGAGAATGATTTTCATTGTCTTGTGGAGACTGATTCTATTATCTCGAGATTACCTGATGGTTGTCATTATATTTGACTCACCAAGTGGATTTATGATGCTTTCTATTCTTCTTAGACCCTTTGGGACATTGAGTTGCAAGATGACATGTTTCAAAAAAATATTTGAAACGTAAGAAAACTCTCTCATAGTCTAGTTTCTGAGACCAAGAATAATGTTTACCAGTAAGAATAAATTCATCTAGGAAACCTTTACTGAAGTCCATTTCCACGCAGATGCGGAAAAAAATAGAGGTGTTGTGTCTTGTAGTTTCACGAATTGCAAAGTGGAACTTTCCTAAAGCTGAATCAATGGCTTCAAGAGAGGGTAAAAACCAAAAATGCAAGGGTAGATTGGGGAGTCGCACCCAAACTAGGGCTGAGGCGAGAATGTCAGTTACATGATTGAAAGAAGGAGTCCAACATTTCATGCACAAGCCCGAGTTTCGACGAAACCATAGACCTGAGTTGAACTCAAAAATAGAACTAAAAAATGTAGACCTCGATCCTCCTCAATGTAGAACTCAAAAATGAAGAAGCCTTTTGCACAAGGATAAATGAAAGATTCCTTTTTCATGATAGGGATCTAGGTAGAAAATTTCTAGCTGTTGAGATCTACTAACTTTGGATAGAAACCATTGAAGCGACAGATTAAACTCATAGATCTATAATATTCATCCTCTTCATCAACATCTTGTCGCATGGTAATGACAAGAGAAGGGGATTTTTGAACCAAAAGAGACAAAGAAGGGGGAGCTAAGTCCCTATGGACTACATCCCAAAAAGAGGCACCAAACGATGAACCCAAAGAGACACACGCCAACCTGCACTCAGAGATGGAGGGTATGACCCCAAAGAGACACACGCCAACCTGCACTCAGAGATGGAGGGTATGACCCCATGTCTTGGGGCACTAGAAGAAATTAAGGAGGTCACCACCATGGCTGGTGAGGGATGAAAGTCCGATTACTTTAGAATAGTCGAGCACAAAGACAACGAGCGACCAAGGTTAAACCCTAGCCGCTACTACTACGTATCACGGCCATGCACAGGAGCATCTCCATCGCAATACGTTGAAGATGTATTTGCAATAACTGTTTAATTATATTTTTAACTATAATAAATGTTATCATTAATTTCTGATGTTTTCTTTCTCATTTGGTAATGTTATTATTATTTTTTCTCCTTTAATTTATCGAAATAAAAAATTTAAAAATATACCTTGAATTTCAATGACAAACATATATTTATGTGATATAATTTAATGCAAATTGAGACTATATCACTGTTAATAAAATGCAATCAATTGAAAATTAAACCCACATTAATAACTAATAAAATATACCTATTATTTAAGTATTTAAATAAAATGCACATTAATTAAATTTAAAATTAAAATTTCTATATATGGAGAGAAAAAGAGGGGATAATACGTATCACATCATTATCACATAATCCTTTTGAATATATGCACTTATTTACACAATGTTAAGTGGAAATCTTGGTAAGGCATATAACCGTCACATATATGCATATAATACCAAACATTCCATTGCACGTGACTTGACTTGGGTTTGATAAACAATATCTGGCCTAAACATTTTCCACATAAAATCTCATTATTTATATTATTATATAATTCTAAAATAGAAACTAAATTAGTATGATTTTTTTTATTTTTTTTATATGAATTTAGGAAATGTGCCAAAATTAAAGTCGTGCATTCCACTTGGAATTTTCCTACTAAAAAAGAATTGTGGTAAAAATAATCATTTCTGGTTGTAATAAGTTCAAATTCTCCCTTTATTTGACATTTTTGATGGCCTCTCCCTTTATTTGACATTTTTGATGACCTTGTAAGCAAAAAAAGTTATTTGGGTTATTTGTAAAAAGGTAAAATTATATTTTTAAATATTTTTTTTTTCCAATACTGAGTATTATTATAAGTAAATATTTTTAAATGTATTATATATACTATTATATTGTGTTGGTATATATACTAGTAACACAGAAGAAGAAGTTGCAATTAAAGTAGTAGTAAAAAAAAAGGTTGGAGAAGGAGGTCATAGTTCCTGAGGTCATAATAATTGAGATCATAATTCCCGAGGTTAAATTTCTTAATATTATAGTTCTTGAGGTGAAAGTTCTTAAGGTCATAATTCTCGAGGATAAATTTCTTGAGCTTATAGTTTCCGATGTCAAAGTTCTTGAAGTCATAGTTCTCAAGGTCAAATTTATCGAGGTCATAATTCCTGAGGTTAAATTTCACAAGGTCATAATTCTTGTGGTCATACTTCTCGAGGTTAAATTTCCTAAGGTCATAGTTCCTGAAGTCAAAGTTCTTGAGGTCATAATTCTTGAGGTCAAAATTCTCGATATCATAGTTCTTGAAGTCATAGTTCTTGGGGTTAAAGTTCCTAAGGTCATAGTTTAGTGTGATAGTTCTTGAGGTCATAGTTCCCATGTCATAATTATTGTGTCATATTTTTGGGTGTTTATTAAACTATGACTACTAAGTTCTCTTGCTTTGAAGGTGATCTACAAACTATGAGTTTGACAACAAATTCACTATCATAGTTCCAGAGGTCATAGATCCCAAGGTTAAATATCCTGAGGTGATAGTTCCCAAGGTTAAATATCCCGAGGTCATCATTCCCAAGGTCAAATTTCTTTAGGTCATAGTTCCTAAGGTTTAAGTTTCCAAGGACATAGTTCATGAGGTCATAGTTCCCAAGATCATAGTTCCCAAGGTCATAGTTCCTGAGCTCAAGTTCCCGAGGTCATAGTTATTTAGGTCAAAGTTCTTAAGGTCATAGTTCCTAAGGTCAAAGTTCTTGAGGAACTATGACCTCGAGAATTTTCACCTTAGGAACTATGACCTCCAGAAATTTAACCCCAGGAACTATGACCTCAAGAACTATGAACTCAAAAACTTTGACCTCAGGAACTTTGATCTTAGGAACTATGACCTCGAGAACTTTGACCTCAAGAACTATGACCTTAGGAAATTTGACCTAAGGAATTATGACCTCAGATACTTTGACCTCAGGAATGATGACCCAGAGAATTTTGAGCTCAGGAACTATTCCCTCAAAACATTTAATCTTAGGAATTTTGACCTCAGGAATTTTGACCTTTCATATATGCTTACTTTTGTATATGCGCATATACATAATCCAACTTTTGTATATGCACATATATAAAAGACAACATTTGTAAATGCATGCTTCCATATATATGCATATACATAAGTTGATTTTCGTAAATGTCTTCTTCTATATATGTGCATATATGGAATTCGACTCCCATATATATGTGCTTTTGTATATGTGTACATACAGAAGTCAGCTATTGTAAATGTGTGCTTTTGTAGATGTGCATATATGGAAGTCGACTTCCATATATCCGCATATATGGAAGTCAACTTTTGTATATGCGTGCTTTTGTAAATGCGCATTTTCGAAAACTAGCTTCTGACCTATGCATATTTTCATATACATAAATGTGCATATATGGAAGCCGACTTCTGTATATGCGTGGAAGCCAAAAGCCATTTTTTGTAAATGTGCATTTACGGAAGCCAACTTTCGTATATGTGTGCTTCCATAAATGTGCAAATACAAAAGCTGACTTCTATATACACATGTTTCTGTACATGCGCATATACAATAACTGGCTTTCATATACGTGCACTTGTGTATATGGACATATACGAAAGCGTGCATATACAAAAGTCGAAAGTCAGTTTGCGTAAATGTACATTTACAAAAGCACACATATATGGAAGTTGGCTTCTGTAAATGTACATTTACAAAAGCTAAATTCTGTATATGCACATATATGGAAGCTGACTTTTGTATATGCACATATATAGAAGTCGACTGATATAAATATGCATATACAAAAACACTTTTGTAAATGTGCATATATGGAAGCTGACTTTCTTATATGCGCACTTCTATATATGCGCATATACGGAAGCCAAATTCCATAGATATGCTTCTATACATGCATATTTATCAAAGGGCGTGTTTCTTTACATGTGCATTTATGAAAGCCCAACCTTCCATAAATGCAGATTTATGGAAACACTTATGTAAATGTGTATTTATGAAATCTAGTTTCTGTAAATGCACATATACAATAGCCATCTTTCGTATATGCACACTTATTGAAAAACTTACATAAATACACATATATAGAATTTCATGCTTTCAAAAATGCACATATATAGAATTTCATGCTTTCAAAAATGCAAATATATAGAAACATTTCCATAAATACATTTAAAATGAATCAATTAAATGTAGATAAATGTTTAAGATTTTGTGTTATATTGTATCAAGAGAATGCGCTTGTTAGAGATGTATGCTTGTAATTTTGTAAGGAAATTTGGGTGCAACATGTTGATATCTTCAAAGTTAACTTACTTTTCCATTATTGATTATTTTAAATGAATTTATAGCATATACATTAAATAAAAAAATTGATTTTTTCTCTTTAAAATTGTATATCTATTTTCAAAATTTTGAGACATATATTCTTTTTGTTTAGCTTTAAAAATCATGGATGTAATTATTTATGGGTTCCGTTAAGTTGAAAGAAACCTTAAAATGCACACTTTGCACCAAGCATGCACTAAAGTGGAATTACTAATTACTTTTATAGTGATTTGGATTCAACTTTTAAAATTCCAATAACATAGAATCTCTAAGAGCGTTCCCATGTGTTTTTACATTGTACATAAGTTCAATTTTTTAATAGGTGGATTCATTTTCGTTCAAAATATTATATTTATAATATTCGTGGATTTAAATCTTTACGAGGTGGATTCATTTTCTTTCAAAATATTATATTTATAATATCCATGCGTTTAAAGTTTGGAATAATTGCAGAGTCTTTATTAACAACATATAAGTACTTCTATGTAACATTTTCCAAATTATACTACAATGTTGTTTTAATAGGTGTATTCATTTTCTTTCAAAATATTATACTTGTAATATTCATGAGTTTTAAAGCTTTACTAGGTGGATTCATTTTCTTTCAAAATATTATATTTATAATATTTATGCGTTTAAAGTTTGGAATAATTTAGAGTTTTTATTTATAACATATAAGTATTTTTATGTATCATTTTCCAGCTTATATTAAAAACTTCAATTATTAAATGAAAATCATCCAAATTTAGTGATTGACATTTTTTTCTTTAATCTTCAAATAAATGAATAATAATTCAAATTAATGAATAATGATTGATTCAATGGAAAGGAGGTGTTTCCTGTAAAAAGTGTGTTTTTCAAATGAATTACAATTTTTTTTAAAAATATATTATTTAACATATAGTAACCTTTTATACATTTAATCTTTCATATCAATGGATATTATGATTAAATATTAAATAAGTTAGAAGGGTGTTTTTGGATTCATTGTACTGGCATGTTGGTGTTTTTAGATTCATTGTACTTTTATAGGCATGTTGGTGTATTGACAATCATACAATTTAGCATAAAATGCA
>SNQJ01S0039252.1:78272-97542 GCA_010110895.2 Picea sitchensis
CGAACGCTAGAAGCATTGCTCTCATATAATCCCAGCTAATCTTGTCGAAAGCTTTAGAGAGGTCTAATTTAAGAAGCATACCTGGGGTCTTGGTTTTCTGTAGAGAGTGGATCACCTCGTGGGCTAGGATAACGCTGTCTAAAATTTGTCTGCCCTCAACATAGCCCGATTGCTCTGGAGATATTATTGTGGGTAAGATGGGCTTGAGTCTCCTTGCTATTACTTTTGTCAGAAGCTTGTAGATGACATTACAGAGCGCAATCGGCCTGAACTGCTTGGGGTGGTGTGCCTGCCCCTCTTTGGGAATTAAGGTCAAGAATGTGGCATTCAACGCTTGGAGGATCTGACCGGAGGCTCGGGAATCCTCTATAATTTCCCAAACTTCTGTTCTGATCAACGTCCAGCAGTGGTGGAAGAAGTCACTTGTAAAACCGTCAGGGCCTGGCGCCTTATCCTTAGGAGTCTCCTGAAGAGCTTGGTCTACTTCCTCGATTGTTATGGGGCGAAGAAGGCCTGCGTTTTGCTCCGGGGTGACTAGGGAGGGCACATGCCTGGTGATCTTGCTGATTGCTTCCTGTCTATCTGCCCTGGGTTCCGTGAGGAGGTTTTGAAAGTGATTTATCAGGGTATTTTCCTTATCCTCATGGGAGTGTACCACGTCCCCGTCGTTTGAGATGAGGTGTGTGATTTTATTGGTATGTCGTCTTTGAATGATAGTCATATGAAAGAATTTGGTGTTGCGCTCCCCTTCCTTAAGCCAATGCACCCGTGATTTCTATTTCCAAAATATTTCTTCTTGCTTTCGCCTGACTTCGAGCTGCTGATTCAACTTCATTTCCTGGTCTTTAAGCTCATTTGTGAGTCCTTGTAGTCTGATTTGATGTTGAACCTCTTCCAATTGCGTCGAGAGTTGTTTTTGAGCGTAAAAAATGTTGCCAAACGTGTTCTGGTTCCATATTTTGAGAGTCTGCTTGAGATTCTTTAACTTTTGCTGAAATTTATACATTTTGGAGCTGCCGGGAACTGCTGCCTTCCTCCACCAATCTTGGATGTTTTCTTGAAAATCCGGATGGTCTAGCCATAATTTCTCAAATCTGAAAGGTTTCTTACCTGGAGTAGCTGGGATGTCCAGTCTTAGCTGTAAGGGCCAGTGATATGACCTAGAGTAGTTTAGGATATCCAGTTCCATTGCGATGCCCTCCATCATAAGAGATTCAGATATCAGGAACCTGTCCAGCTTACAGGCAATTTGGTGTATGCCGGTTCTTCTATTTGTCCAGGTGTGCACGCCATTGTTGGTGTCCAAATAAATTAGGTGGAGTTCTTCTATGAGAGTATTGAAGTCATTGGAATCCTTGTCTAGGTGCCTGGATCCTCCTCTTTTTTCCACCAAGCTGCGGATGATGATGAAGTCGCCTCCAGTTATCTAGTTTTTGTTTTGTGCTAGACTAGCGATATAGCACAGGCTTCTGAGGAAGATCTGCTTATCCCTTGGGCTAGGTGGGCCGTAGACATTGGTCAAGATGCCAGGCCTATTTGAGCCTATAAGCCTGTAATCAACTGTGATGGACCATCTAGTGGTGATGAAGTTTTCCAATAGCACGGTGTTGGTGTTCCATAGTATAGCCAGACCTCCAGCTGTGCCTGTGGCGTCAATAGCTACTGCCGTCCCTTGTTTCCAGCAGTAGGGTAAAAGCTTGTCTATGTCTTCTGAAGAGCATTTCGTTTCCTGTAGGAGTACAATGTCTGGTTTTTCTGCTATTATCAGATCCTGTAGAAGTTTTTGCTTGCTACGTCCGTTGAGGCCTCTGATGTTCCATGTGGTGACCTTCATGATGACGGGGGAGTGGGGAGGGGGGGAAAGTTGTCCGAGATCAGGTTGATTTGTCCGGAATTCACCATAAAGTTTCCTATTTCTTGTATGAGTTTGTTGGTGGATTTTCGTCCTCTTTTCTTTTCATCCTTCTGAGGTTTGGTTGGGTTTTTTGATTGACTGCCCTGGATTCCGAGGCTTTTATTGGCTCGGGCTAAGGATCCAGCTGAGGAGTTGAGGAAGACTTTGTGGACCTTCCGGAGTTGATCTCTGGGTATTGTATAAATCTTTTGATGCCGATAGGCATGTTCGAGGTGCTCCAGATCCACTCCAGCCAAATCTTGTTCTTCTAGCTCCATATCTGCCTCCCCTTCTTCTATCTCTGGCGCATCCAGAGCCGTGTCATGGTGGGCTTGATCTGGCTCCTGGCCCTGGTTTGGCTGTTCTGTTCCTTGACTGGTGGATTGAGATGCAATGCCCGGGGCGGGCTCAATGGGGTTTACCTGATTTATGGTGTTTTCTGTATGGTTCTGCAAGATGGAAAATTTATTACTAGTTGAAGGGTCTTTGCTTACCTGAGCCATTGGTTTCCTTCCTCCTTGATGCCTTTTCCCCGCTGGTTGCATGAATCCGTCCTTTTCCTTGCCGGCTTCTGGGCTCCCTTCTTTTGATGCGAGGTTGAGTGGGAATTCTCTGAATAGGTGCCCATGCTCGTGGCATTTCTTGCATCGAAATGGGATATGCTCATAGTCGATGGTTTGAGACCAGTCCTCGTCATGATACTCCAGCGTGATGGACCCCGGGAGCGGTTTGGAAATGTTTAGATACACACAGATTCTCGCATAGGAGGTATAGCACCGTTGCTTAGTGGTCTCTGAGGATTTGACATAAATACCGATGGTGTTTCCAATGCTGGCCAAAACTTCTTCTAACTAGAACTCCTAGGGTAGGGAGTATAATCTGAGCCAAACCGGTGCGTGGGTAAAGTCTTCCTTCTCAGGGCTAAATTTCTCGGTCCAGAATCTTAAGAAGAGTCCTGCCGAGTTATAGAAATACGGCCCTCCGTCGAAGATACGGTTGCGGTCCTCCAAGTTGTGGAAGATAATGGTGAAGAAACCCTTGGAACCCAGTTGCAGTTCATAATGCCCTTTTGGTTTCCACCAATACTGTATCCATTTGATTAAATCTCGCTTCGAGGGCCAGAGCCCTAAGAATTTTCCCACCAAAGCGTAATCCCTCATGTACTGCTTCTGCTCTTCTATTCGTGGTGAGCTAACGACATATTTCAGTGCCTGTGGAGCTTGTGGAATGCACTTACCCGGTACCCATGGCGTTGACGCGCTGGTTTGGATTGGCTCCTTTCCTAGATCTATGTCCATTGCTCGGTCTTTGAAGGTGCCATCCTCCATGAGATCCGCGTGCAGGTTTGGAGGCGGCTCAAAGGTCGGCCGCTTGGGGCCCTCTGTGGGGCTGTCATTGCCGTGATTCTGCTGTAGGAGGCGCCCGACGGTTCCCCCTCCTTACGATTCATGAGCCCCAACGGGGCAGAGAGTATGGCTTCGCAGACCAAGGCTGCGGGGAGGCGCTAAACCCTAGTTGCATACCTCTTCACCAGTGGTAACAAACATCCATTCCCTTCACTCATTTTGAAGATACACTGGTTATTTAAATAAAACCATACACAAAAAAAAATTCATATACAAGACTTTTGTTTATTTGATGTTAATAATTAAGGGTATGCATGTGTTTACCGAGTGAGATTTCTCATCTCATCTTTCTTAGGGTGAATGATAGGTATTGAAAATTCAAATAAGTTTTCCCTTGAAATTTTTGGCCTTATCAAAGCAAATTATTGTTGTTGTCAAAAATTCAATTCCAACACTTAGATAAGTTATTACCTTGTGATTTCCTTGCTGGAAGTTAAATTACAGCTCACAAAATAAAATATATTAACTGGAAATAATTGAATCAATGGAAGCAAATTGGAAACTAAATTTCACACATGCACACATAAATTATGCCCTTCAAATAAGCTTTTTATTAATAATGAATCCAATATTACAAGGGCTCCCTTACTGGGAAAATGGACCACTAAGAAAAAATATGAATATAGTAAACCTGAGAACTCTGGCTCTGAAGAAAGCCTCTGCTCGATCTACCTAGATCTAGCTGTTGGTCCCTAGATTTGCAAGATCTGCCCACTATTGCCTCGGCTCTGCTAGTCCTCCTACTGATACCTCAGATCTATTAGATCTTCCTGTTGACACCTCATATTTGTACTATAGCTACCCACTGGTACCTCAGATCTACACTAGTTATGTTCATTGGTACCTGAGACCTTCTAGATCTGTCCGTTGGTACATGAGATCTGTACTAGATCTATCTGTTGGTACCTCAGATCTATACTATATATATCCACTAGTACCTCAAATATGCTAGATCTATCCATTGTTACCTCATATCTGTTAGATATGTCCGCTAGTACCTCATATTTGCAGTAGATCTATTCCTTGGTACCTAAGATATGCTAGATCTTTCCGTTGGTACCTGTTGTTTCTATTGGACTACCCAAAAATCTTTCCTTCGATTTTTGGTTGCTTGGTTTTCTCCTCTTGTTGTACCTTTGCACCTTCCTCCTTTGGACTTGATCTCTACATGAAATTCCTTCTTCACCTATCCGATATCCCCTTGAATCATAGTTCGTCGTGACTCAAACGCTTGAGAACAAGTCCTTCTTTGTTCTTAAGTGGATGAATCAAGCACATGAGAACAATTCCTTCTGTGCTCCTATGTGATATCTTGTGTCTTTCTCCTTCACCTATCCTTGATTTTATAATCTTGAGTTATGTCCGAATCAAACATAACCTTAATCTCTAAAGTGATTAATGGTTGAGATTAGATATCACCTCAATTGAGATCAATGAATAAGATTAATTTAATTCACTATTGCTAATAACCTTAGCATTTCATTAAATTAAAGTCACTTTAATTATAAAAAACACTTTACTTTAATAATTTCTTTAATTAAAGTAAACTACTAAGATATAAGGATTTGGATGACTTCCACACATCTAGACACTTAGACTTGTGTGGAAGTACCTTTTTGATGCTACAAACATCAACAATTTTGCCCTATAAAATCTTTTTCTTATTGAAATAAAGTATTGTTGAAAATGATCTCGACAATTTAATAATAGGCCAAGTACTTATCCAAAGATGGTATTGTCGAAGATGTTGACAAGATAATTTACATGCATAAAATAAAATTCCACATTTCTTTTCATTTATTTTTCCATAATCTTGAAGCATATATGCTTAAACTTATATACTTAGAATATAAGTTATTTACATTATCATATTCTACAATTACCAACAAAGACATTAATTTCTTATAGAAATTAAACTATATAAAGCAGGGCACATAAAGTGTGTGAAAAAAAATGAAACTCCAATTGCATCAATAACAATATGATTTTTTATATATTATATTATATTTTATAAAAATTAAAATTAAAATTAAAATTGAATTACATGCTAAATTAAAATTGAATTACATGCTCAAAGTATGTATAGAACTTACCTTTCCTAAATTTCTTTGACATTATCATATTCCACAATTACCAACAAAGACATTAATTTCCTATAAAAATTATAGGATAAAGTAGGACACATAAAGTGTGTGGAAAAAGATGAAACTCCAATTGTATCATCAACACTGTGATTTTTTTATTTATAATATATTATATTTTATAAACATTTAAATTAAAATTGGAATACACGCACGAAGCATAGAACTTATCTCTCCTAAATTTCCTTGAAGTCAAGGATAATGTCATAATGGTTGAACACAATGTGAGATTTTTGGTGGATTTTTGAAAAATGTGTTGCATTCCCACCATCATATTCACCATTGATTATGTGAAAATAGGGTTTTGGGAGATGTATATTATTCATTCTAAGCATAAGTTGATATGTGTGTGAAACCAAATTAAATGTAAAAGTTAATTAATAATTATAAAAAAGTTTAAATACTTATAAACTTATCTTGCATTGCAACATCCAATATGAAGGTGGTTGTAACATTCGATTCATTTCATTTATATTCTTCTCAAAATTTCAACCATATTTTGGAATTTGTACTGATTGTAATGGTTAAAAAAAAACACATGTACTATAAATAAGAAATTATGTGTAGAGTAAAAACCAAAATCTATATAATCAGTGACAAATTACAAACGAAAATTTGAAAAATAGAATATACATTTTCACCTTGTCATCATAGTAAGATATACAGCCTAAGTGGGCCTAATGGTTAAGAACATGTGTTTCCTCATAAGTGGTCATAGGTTCAAATCTAGAGGGGGGTAGGGTATGTATACCTTCGTAGACTTTACCAGTCAAATCGCTGGGTGAAGGGGGGTCCCTTGTCCCACAAACAAGGGGATCTCATACACCAATTTGGTGTGCTGGCTTGGCCGTGACCTTAAAAATAGAGAAGAAGAAGAAGATATAGGTTGTATGGAAGAAAAATTACTTCCCCAACACTCCTTGAAATTTAGGTGAGCGTCGTAATGGTTGACATCTTGATGCTTGTTGGTATCCAAGTTAGTGGATCTATATTCATGAACCAAACTATGTACTGGAGATCTCTTCGAGGAATTTTGTTAATTAGGCTAGGCATATCAATAACAATGGGATATCAACATACAATTTATAATACAAATAAATATCATCTAATGTTAAAATGTCTTGAAAATTAATGCATGCAAAAAAATGGACTCAACTATGTACTCATCATTATTATTAGTTTCCCTAGATTTTAATATATGGGTTGCCCATATAACTCTTCTTCCCCTAAATAAGTAGAAATCATTTTTCTTCCTTTCTATTGTAAAGCAATATCAACATGTTTAGCTATGTCCATATGTATACAAGGTAGACTTTGATCCCAACTATGCATTTTTTCATGAATTTTTTTCTTAGAAGCCTCATTGAGCTGATCAAATGTAGCAACTCACTGCGAAAAAGAGTTTCAATGAATTTAGTCCATAATAATAAATTTATATGATTAAAAAACACACATACAAATTCCAATAAATATTTACAATGGAAATGATTTCTTCATTGACAAAACTTGTATATGCCTTCTTACGTGCACAACACAACCTTGCATCTACATCATATTGGATTTTTGCATTCAACCTTTTAACCTCACTTGGTGATTTTGCGGCACGTTTAGAATTTTCATCTCTTACTCGACTCCTTGGGCGTGGTGGAATTGGAGGGATATTGTGTATCATAACATGGTGGTGATTAAGGCCATATAATTTTGATCGAGTCAAGATATCAACACAATCACAAACTAAACAATAAAACACTTGTTTGTTGCCTTTGATAACTACATCCCATTCATGTCTATTTTCCTCCATTTTCTCAATTCCCTATAAATGAATATGTAAACAACAATGATGTTAGAAACAACAATGAAGTTAGAACAACTATAAAAACACCTTTAAATAAGAAGCAACAAATTGATATGTCTAACTATTATAGCAATGAAATATACACTTATGCATGATAATAAAGACATTTCCACATGCAACATACATTGCAACGTCTCCCCTATGCCTTATAATGAAGTGCATGTTCACACCACCTTCAAGATTTCCCATCAACTTCCACTACTTTATAAACCTTTTTCATGGAAAATGAGAGCATTTGTTGTACTCACTCCATACTCACTTTAGGATTTCATATTCTAGGCTATGATATCACTATGTATGGATATTATTGGAACCAAATGACAAAAAAATACATAACAAAATCTGATACATTATAATATAACAATATAGAAAGTATAAAAAAGAGGTTTGTTAGAACATATGTTTTTCCTTTGAAAGCATTTGCATGATTATATTACCCAACAACAATCAAGATGTCAACAATGAATATTTCCCAATACTAGTACACAATGTCCTTCCTTTTTAAGGGAAATAAATACTTTGGGAAGAACATCATGGATTCAATGTTGGAGTCTTAGACAGATGAACTAGCAAGCAAAGAGATCTCTTTAAACAAGCACAAATGAAAGAGATATATATTGGAAACTCTATATGTGAACATTTTGAAAGTAAATATGGGAAGTCAACAAATCTAGGATCAAAACATAATCAACAATTTCCAAATAAAATCATGTTATCTTTATTTGAGTCAGTCCTCTCATTTCGAGAGGCTTCCATATTTTTTCAACAATTTAATTCACCTTAAATATCTTGATTTGAGTTGTTGCTACAAATCAACCATTTCCAGTGAAACACTTGGAAATATTAGCACACTTGAATGCGTAGATCTTTCCTAGTTTCCTAAAATTGAATTATTGCCTCCACAAGTAGCACATCAAAGGTCCCTAAAAACATTACATTTGAGGGGTACAAACAACATAACAGGATTGTCAAGTGCAATTAGAGATTTAGGCGATATGGACGTTTTGTTGAAGTAGGTAGCATGCAAGGTTCTTTTAGGCCATTATGTTAGGTGTAAACACCATTGTTTGACCACTACTCTTATTTTATACTTCAATAATGTGTAAAATCCCATATTTATTTCAATGCAACCATCTTTAAAAAAACTTAAGAATATGACCATTGTTTCTATAGATATATCGATGCAAAGAATGAAGTATAATAATTCTATAAGTTTTTAAAGTTTATAGGCTGTAAGAATTGATACATGGAATTGAGTTGGTATACAATTACATTTTCTCCAAATTGTTTTGTAAAATATTTTTAATGTCGAGCAAGTTTATTGCAATAGAAAAGAAAGGCTCAAAAGGAGACTAACCGAGGAACAAATTGTGTGAGATATTTTTGACTTTTTTTTCCTCCACCAAACTATTGTAATTTTAAGAAATTCAAAAATGAAATGTTAAATTCTATATATTTTTCCCACAAGTCCCTAAAGGTGAGGAAAGACATGAAACACTCGTGGTTCCTTGACGTTGTTTTCTTTGGGGTCGCTATAATATATATGTCGAAGTCTTTAGATTTGATCTCTAATAACAAATTCTTAACTCACCTCGTCATCTGTGATTTTTAGGTTTTACTGATAAGGTTTTTTAAAGGGACCTATGTGGCATAAATTGCAGATCTTGTTGATGTGTATATCATAAAAATTGTCTCTTTCAGTGGAAAACATAGAAAATCTACCAAAATAGACGAAATCATGGGGACTTAAATGAGTCCATGTACTATGGAAGGAAGTGGTTTTCATCAAAACATGTAGTGGTTTTTTATGAACTAAACTTATACACCTTTGGTGATATGGTGAGCTTATAATATGAACTTCTATACCTTTGATGTTATGTTGAACTATCAAATGTAATCCTTTTATTTCCAGTTATGGAAAGGTTTATGATTTTTTTCTTTAGGAAAAAAGATATAGTAAAAAAAAGGTGCAAGAAGGAAAAAAATCTACTAGCACAGATTGGCCTGAAGGGACATCAAAACATTTAATCAACCAATCCAATAACAAATAATGTATACATGGTAACAAATATTTATAACTACGATCCATGATATATATGTAATTTTCATAATATTATTGATCAAATTTCAGTTTTGATTCAAAGAAGAAGCCATATGTCTCTCTCAAATTTCAATTTCGATTCAAAGAAGAATCCATATTGGAAACCTTGAAGGTCTAGGTATTCTCTTTGATAAATACAACTTTTACTGTTGGAAACCCTCTTATAATTCTTCGGTTTCCATATTAGAAACCTTGAAGGTCTAGGTATTCTCTTTGATAAATACAACTTTTACTGTTGGAAACCCTCTTATAATTCTTCGACTGAAAACCTGTCCACGTTAATAATTTTCAACATTTTATGTGTCCCATATTTATTTTAATCTCTTTTATTTGTCACCCATTTCTTTTGGCTTTTTATATTGTTTTTTAGTTGTGCATTTTTTCAATTATGTTTATTTAGCAATAAATTTTGTATTAGGGTGATATTTAAGCTTTGGTGTAGTTTGGTTGCTGATAATTGAATCGCTAGGAAATTTGTATGAGGGAAATGGGAAGGAAAGTGTTATAAATTTCCTACGTTTTGTGGATCTTAGAAATTTGAAGACTAATTACATGTTTTTTTTACTTGGGTTATCCCAAAATATCCTCCTCAAAGACTAAAATTATAGATTGACACCTATTTTTTTGTAAACAAAACAACTAAAATACTTCAATCAAATCAAAGAAAGTATTTTGAAAGGGTTTACAAGAGATTGAGAGGATGGATAAATTATATCTTATGGGTGGCTTTAAAAGACAGAGAAATACATAGAATCAATCGAATTCTTACCAGGTGGCATGAAGAGAAGATTAACACCACAAAATCCCGACAAACTAGAAATGACACACTATCCTCCTAGGAGGGGTGGTGGTGGCCAACCTTGCCAACTTCTTCACTCTCCCATGATAATTGGGGGTTGGTTTCCCCTTCCTAGTCGTCAGATATCCAACAAAGGTATTTTGATTACATGGATGGAAAAATTCAATTCAGCGTGTGGTTCAAACAAGCTATGAACATGGGAAAGTTTCATCCATATAGGTTGTGAATGCGAGTCAAACAGGAAGTGGCATAGCTTCGAAAATCAATGATATCAACACCACTAGAAAAATTCTCCTCCGAAGAACTCATCCTTTAGACTTCGTGTTTCTTCTTTGCATAATTAACAACAAATACAATAATGGTATAGCCGCATCTTATTTTGAATTGAGTGCACTCGAGTGATTTTCCTGTTTAGAATTGAATGTAGTCTAGTCACGTCGGAATTGAATGCAACTGGTTCAATTTGCATCGCCCCCTTTCCTTAGTATCGAGGATGATATCTGATGGAGATCTCCTCAGCCGAGTGTGAACATTCCACTGTATTTAATTATGGGATACCACCATTTACTAGATATCAACCATGAAACTGGTCAAAGATTCATTCACGCACATTGAGGATCGTGATGGTGGCTCATGGAGGATCCACCATGCATGGTTGTTTCATGGTTGGACCATGCAAAAGTATATTAATGATTAGGCTTTTGCACGGTGCTTAATGTTCGTTGTGGTTTGATGAATATGGAGGGTGTTATGCATTATGCATAGGCCTATCCCATGATATGATACACATGTCAGGCGTCATATGGAGCTTCATTATTACGATGGCTCAAGTTATATATTGAGTTGTTTTTATGACTTGGCTCATGTACAGGCGGGGTCATCCCCTCTATTCACCAATATAATGGACTTTATATTGATTCACTTTGTATATATGACATGTATTTCATCTTTATTGGAGTGATCTCGTTAGATAGTGGTTTGTGAACATTCTCGAGGAAGGAAAACTCATTTTTTTATTATTTATGGTTGACTCATCATAAGAGGTTTATTTATGGTTGACTCATCATAAGAGGGTTATATTATTATATTGTTTTCTTTGGGGGAGGATGATTATTATATTATTTATTTTAGGAGAGGTGAGTGGATTCCAAGAACTTACTACTATTTTTGGTAAGGAGTTTGTTGAGAGGGGAAAAATGAAATATGTTATTGTGTTTCTTGGTGAATTAGGAAAAAAAATAGTTTCTTGTAAGAGGAGTTGAGCTCAACCTTATATAATGGTTTTCTCTCTCCCTCATTTGTATGGTTGGAGATGGGGACTCTCCCCTATTATGCTTTCATTGAAGATATTGAAGGAAATTGAAAACTATCTTATTTTGTTATCATGTATATTTGCTTGGGTTTTATTGTTGAATATTAAGGTTGAAAATATTTACATCCATTGTGTTGGACGACTAAAATAATATAGGTAACAATTATTCCTCATTAAGAAATTGTTCCAAAATTAAGAATAACAAAAGTGTGGTTCATTCTTCTCTAAGCCTTTATTTTTTGTTGCTAGAATTTGATCACATGTGTCTTTCTCCTTGATTTTCGCTAGTTACACCCATACATATCTATCAAGAAATGCAATTTTGGGCATGTTTGTAATGTCCCCTTAATTCAAGCAATCACAAGTTATTTTCTGCATTAATGGACAACAAGAAATGATTGATTATTTCTTCTTCATTAGGGACATATTTACTCTTATCCTCATCGTAATCACCCTTCGTAGTTGATTATTCACTCCACTTGCCCAATGGACTTGACAATAGTCTTGATCCTCCTATCATTTCTCTTTTAAACCTATACTACAACACTTGTTTTGTTAAAGCTACTTTTCATTCCACTTTGAACCATCATAGTCTAAGTTTTAGCAATCCTACCTCATGGAATCCCCCCTTGGTTGGATAAGATCCAACCTAAAGTGTGATAAAGGTTGGAGTGGTGACATTGGCCTATGTCTTAGTTTCCCATAGGCTAGTATGTAAGATCCCCAAATGGATCTATGCGGAATTTTTCAGTTTTCAATGTTTCTGGTTGAGAGGTTTTGTCAAACAATTCGCACATGTAGTTTGTGGAACTTGTGTTTTGGGTTTATTGTTAATTTTGATTGAAAAATTGGTTTGAAATTATAGATATGAACTTAAACAACAATAGAAAACATAGAGACACAAATAGAATAGCCACAAAAATCAGATCTGAATTTTATTTAATATATAAGCTGGCCTCGATACATGAGAATAACAGATTTGGAATAGATATAGAAGAATTGAAGTTATGGATTATAGCACCTCCAAAATACAAACGAAGAGAGAGATATGGACTCTCCTAGACCTCCAATATCTGCATGCAAATAATGACAATATCAATCTCTTTCCCTTGCACGAAACGAATGAACCTCCTAGCTGGGTTGCGCACTCACTGGATGTTGCACACCCTCTCAAATCACATGGCCTAGATCTGGCCTCCAAAATCCAAGAAATAGTTGTAATCATGTATAGATGATGATGGATAACTCATAGGAGGAGTTTCCCTGGCTGAAGATGGAAAAACTAGCCACAAATAACTAGATCTCAAAACCCCAAAACAACCTCCTTCGGGAAATTCACCCATCTCTGATAATAAATAAATATGGTTACTGAAAACCCCCCAAAGTGCCAATGAAAGTTTCTCTAGGGATGAAAAGTGCATGAAAGGTGAGATCTCTCCCAGATCTAAACTATAGAACCCAAATCAAACCTCCTAATGTTGGATAATGCACCCCCTCTACAGAGTAAACCCTTAGTAATGTGCCCTTCTTCACTGTTGCTAGCTGAAGTAGATACAAACTAGATATAATGCTGAGGGTGGAATATTTCACCACCTTGTCCAAGCTTGGATCAGGAAAGGAGGGATATTTCACCTCCTTGCTGATTTCTAGGGTTTGTCTAGCTGCCAAAGCTCAAAGATACAATTGAAATGATGATCAACATAATGAGAGAATATGAGCCCCTATCTCTATTTTATACCCATTTTCAACTTTTTCCCCTTAAGTGACTTTTAATTCATCTTTAATATTTTCTCATAAAATCACTTTATTAATTTAATGAATCTTTTTACTCCAATAGTGATTAATTATCCTTTATGACTTCTCCAACCACTAAAAGTCGCTTTTCATCATCCTATCCTGTAGATATTTTCATCCCAGTTCCAACGAGCTATCACACTAAGGTATTTCTCCAAGAAACAATCTCCAAATACTACCTTAAGTGTAATTAATTAAAATATGCTCAATAATAACTCAAAATTATAGAAATCGTCTGAATGCCATAGAACTAAGAGTGAATATGAATAAATGATCCTAATGATGAAAGATGGTGAATGGCATATCATGGGCTCCATATAACTCCTCCAAATTTATTGAGTTCACTGTTATCCTCATTTTACTCCTTTGGTCAGGCTGACATAAACTCATAAGTTAGCCTCTGACTGCAAGGAAGGGGAATCCAAAAATGGGAACATTATAGTCCTCCCTTCCCAAAGTTTACTTGTACTCAAGAAATTCCATCAAAACCATATGGTCAACAATTTGAACCAAACTAAAACTGAGAGTGATCCCCAGGTCCCACACCAATATGAAAGACATGGAGCACCTACCACCCACAATATTGTCCTGCAATGTACTCACACAAGAGGCCTCATGAATACCATCGATCAATAGAGAAAATAGATATTGTAAATACTCGATACACCCCTTATAGAATATCCCACCTAAGACACCAATCCAATGCTCCATATGTATAAGCCCATGAAAGTAATGGCTTACTCTCCCATCTGTACCAGTTTCCCAATTGTCAACCCATGAAATCCTAGGAGTAAACTACTGAAAATAAGAACCAACTCTCCCATGTCTAACAATATCTAAACTATCAAAAAATGTAATCCTAAGGTCCCAAACTAATCCTAGGAAGGAACCACCATGTTGCCACTGCACCACTCTGATCATCACTATCAGACCAACGTGCCCAGTCTACATCCTCCTCTCTTGGAACCCTAAGATGAAATCCCCGAAGGGACTGAAACCACTATCCTAAATCATCCCCTGCAAATATGTCTCAGTGAATTCTAAGTCTACAAATCCACTGCCAGCCTCAATCCTGGGTATCAGAAAATAAATTATATCCTACCATATAGAGTAAGTCTCAACTTCCCCTTTACTGACATCCCAAAAATAAAGCAAATAAATCACTGTCAAAACTTTGTCAATCATCATCATCATCATCATCTGAAGCAATCTATCACTCAGATGAATTCTCGGATCCCACCACAAAATTGGAAGTCCACCACTCCCAAGGCATGCTGATTGTTGTTGTGCTACATTGATAACTATTAGAATCCATTCGAGCCTCATCTCTAATCCTTGTATGCAATCAACTGATGGAAACCAGATACTAGGAATCAACTCCATGCATTTGTCATGCTCCTGCCAAACCACACAGATAAATTTTCTATCCCTACTCCTGATAATGTACTCTAACAAATCCTTGAGTCTAGACACCTTCTTGTAAAGTAGCTCTGCCATATGTGGTACCCCATGCTCATACAAGTCCTCGAAAATTTCTACCGAAGGTGTATCATGCATTGCCCTCATGATAATCTCCTCAAATGTGGACTCAAGGAATAAATATGTGTCAGCTCTGTAGTAGATAATGTAATCCCTCAATCTATCCCTGTCATCCTGTGCACTGACCACATGCCATAAATAAGAACTCCATGTCTTGTCTATAATTCCCCATGTCTCATCCAATTGTCTCACTGGATCCTCCCATGTCTCATTTCATATATTGAGAGAATCAAAGAACATAAACATAAATCTCTGCAATTGTAGGAAAATATGATAAGTGGTAGGTGCGTTGGTCAATCCCAAGGGCATGACCCAAAACTCATAAGGATACATAAGAATAGTCCTGTGACTATCCTACTCACTAACCTAGCCCTGGTGATGTTCATATCGAAGATAAATCGTCGAGGAGTGTACCGTTCCATGGAACTCATCCTTCTGTTCTAATGGACTATTTGAATAGTCACCCGGGCTCCACGCTACTCCCATACCATCACATGCCTCCAAAGGTGTCTCCTTACATAGATGGTCAACCACATTCCCTCCATAATCACAAACACTACTGCTGCTAAGAGTACGGATTCTATAGTCCACGTACTACTGCAAAAGAGTGAATCATCCTCCTATGGACCTTCCATGCTCCATCAAGTGAGAGTATGAGTCTCCCCCATACTCCATTGTCTCCCACTGTGTATCACTTTACTCTTCATAACATTGCATATCATTGCACACCACTGCATACCACTACATATCATCCAGTATCATGTATGTGTTACTGTATCAATCACTACACTAGTGTCAGCTGGACCTGGATCCCAAATGGATGCGTCCTCATTTGTAATATACCTATCGCCACCATCCTTGGAGACATATAATTCCATGTTGGCTAGTCCACAAGGTATATTATCAATTGTCTTAGTAGTGATCATGACTCGAGCCTTCAATGGGATATCCAAAAGAAGCGGCTCCTGATCCCCATACTGCAAAACATGTGCATAATAAAAAACCTCTGGGTCATATCTCTCTGCAAATGTCTACAAACATGTATGCTCCTCATGTTCAAACATCACACGAGGCTCCTCCATCAAACAATAAATTCCACTCACGTCCTCCTATGATATGGATGTCATATATGACTGAGTGTCTGATATGGAGTATGAGGGATGTACCCAACTCAACTCCAGACAAAGCTATTCAACCTGCATCGTTGATTCTTGAAGGACCTTTTGCGTTCTCTCCAAGGAATCCTGGGTAATCTCAAGCTCATGGGTAAGCTTGTAGACCTCCTCTTCTTTCCCCTTTAACACACCTAATACATCTCATCAAGTGCAAGAAGATGATCTCTATCTGAAAGTAGATGTAGGTAGTTGGTTTTCATTACTACAAACGCCTCTCTAAGTACTTGAAATTTTGCAAGGGAAAGTTCTCCTCCAAATTCATCATGTGTTCTTGGAGCCTTCCAACAACAATTTACTAACAATGTATGAGTGTCCTCAAAATGTTTTATGGCTTCCATAGTCATGTCCTCACTCACCTTCAATTTCCATGTCAAATGATGGGACTCATAGGAACAAACCTTTACATACCCATTTTTTGTGTTGCAGTCATGCTCCCCAAAGTCATCTTCCCTCTTGTCATCCTTAATGGGCAACTCCTGAGATGATATATCAACACCCAAAGGAAACTCATCCACCCCCAAAACTTCGTCATGTTCAGGTGCAATCACACCCTCATCATCATAAGTATCATAAATTGAATAAGGCGTTGAATCAACACCCGTTGATTAGAAAATTTCATCTTGGGTACTATCAACGTCCCTATCGTGTGTACTGGTGTTGAAAACACCATAGGATGGCTCTAATGGTGTATCAAGGAATGTTGGGTTATCATCATCATTGCACACATCCTCAACATGACTAGATGCATGCACCTCCAACCGGTCTACCTATCCTTCATGCTCATTCAATTTTGGCCCTGTTCTTTTAAAGGACTCCTCATCTACTACTAATTGGGGCTCATACCACTCTGGATGTTTGATGGTGCAAAATTATTCGAATGACATGGCTGTGTGAAATGCCTCACCAAACACCATATACTCCCTCAAAAAATTTGTAAACTCCTCATCTATCACCCATAGATATGGCCACTGAATTTCCATTTGAAATTTTTCTCACTGAGTCTCCTTCATGCTGGAAGGATACAACTCTTTGATACCACTGTAAAATCCCCAAATGGATCTATGCAGAATTTTTCAGTTTTCAATGTTTTTGGTTGAGAGGTTTTGTCAAACAATTCACACCTATAGTTTGTGGAGCTTGTGTTTTGGGTTTATTGTTAAATGTGATTGCACAATTGGTTTGCAATGATATATATGAACTTAAACAACAAAAGAACACATAGAAAAAACAATATAATAACCACAAAACTAAGATCTGAATTTTATTTAATATGTAAGATGAACTTAGTACATGAGAATAGCAGATATGGAATAGATATAGAAGAATGTAAGTTGTGGTTGATAGCACCTCCAAAATTCAATGGAATAGATATATATGGACTCTCCTAGACCTCAAATATCTACATTCAAAGAATGAAAAGATCAATCTCTTTCCCTTGCACGAAACTAATGAACCTCCTAGCTGGGTTGCTCCCTCACTGGCTGTAGCACATCCTCTTAAATTCCATGGCCTATATCTGGCCTCCAAACTCCAAGAAACAAATGTAATATTGTAGAGATGATGATGGCTAACTCATAGGAGGATTTTCCCTGGTTGAACATGGCAAAACCGACCACAAATCATTGGATCTCAAACCCCCAAAACGCCCTCCTTCAAGAAATTCGCCTAGCTGTGATATTAAATAAATATGGCTACTAAACCCCCCCCCAAAGTGCCAATAAAAAATTCTCTAGGGATGGAAAGTGCATGCAAGGTGAGATCTCTCCCAGATCTCAACTGTAGAACACAAATCAAACCTCCTCAGCTTGGATAATGCACCCCCTCTGCAGTGTAAACCCTCAGTAATGTGTCGTTCTTCACTGTTGCTAGTTGAAGTAGATCTAAACTGGATATAATAGTGAGGGTGAAATATTTCACCACCTTGGCCAAGCTTGGATCAATAAATAAGGAATCTTTCACCTTTGTGTTGATCTCTAAGGTTTGTCTAATCAAAACCCTCAAAAGACTCAAGCTACCAGAGCTCAAAGATACAAGTGAAATGATGATCAACATAATGAGAGAATATGAGCCCCTCTCTCTCTTTTATACCCCTTTTCAAGTTTTTCCCTTCAAGTGACTTTTAATTCATCTTTAATATTTTCTCATAAAATCACTTTATTAATTTAATGAACCTTTTTACTCCAATAATGATTAATTCACCTTTATGACTTCTTCGGCCACTGGAAGTCACTTTTCATCATCCTATCCTATAGATATTTTTTCCCCGGTTCCAACGAGCTATTACACTAAGGTATTTATCCAAGAAACAAGCTCCAAATAGTACCTTAAGTGTAATTAATTAAAATATGCTCAATAATAACCCCAAATTACGAAAATCGTCGGAATGCCACAGAACCAAGAGTGAATTGTGCCGAAATGATCTTGATGATGGAAGATGGTGAATGGGTTATCCTGGGGCCCACATAACTCCTCTAAATTTCCCAGGCTCATTGTTATCCTCATTTTACTCCTCTGGTCAGGTTGACATAAACTCATAAGGTCACCTCTGATTGCAAGATAGGGGAATCTAAAAATGGGAACATTACATAGTATTAATCTTTTGAACTTTAATCTAAAGGCACTAGTTTGTGAGGTAATAGGTAGTATCTAGTTTCACACATGAGATTAAGGTTAGATGCTATTAGAAATCACATAACCCCATTGGAGGTAGCCTCAATGATTATCACAAGGGATATTTGATTTATTGTAAATACTATCTAGGTTGAAATAACCTGTTTCTACTCTCTTATCTTTGTCTCCGTATTTCTTACTTGATTTCCCAGAAAATTCATTGAAGGTCACATATGTTGTAATTATCCCCCTTTCGATGGAATAAATATACAACATACTTGCTATAAAGTGATCCATGTCTTAATGAGACTTAACCATCACCTATGTTTATTTCTCACTTTTTCTTATTAAATTGTAATATTTTTTAAAATTATTTCAGATCACCCTTTAGATTGCTATCAAAATTATTCACCAACAATAGAAAATACGAACTTTCGTAATCCATTTTGATAACCTTTAAGATACGAAATAATTTGGGCCAAAACAACTACCATGACCAACTACGAATTCGTTATATAATAATCTTTTCCACTATGATAATATACACATTGGGGGTAGGATTCGGGAAAGTATCAGAGGAGGGAAGAAACTATGAAGTTTGATTGCATATAACGAGAGATCCCAATTTGGTGTATGGATTGGTC
>SNQJ01S0039253.1:5611-19171 GCA_010110895.2 Picea sitchensis
AGGTGATGGTAGCACTATATAAAGGGGTTCAAGCAATGTAATGGGACATGAAGAGAAATATTGTATTTGGAGCTAAAGCTCATTAGGAGGAAGCTCCCTCGAAGAGGAAAGTGAACATGAGAGGATCCCTTCCATAATAGGATCCATTGTATGGTGTTGCCCTACCTCAAGGGTTTGATAGTAATAAAATATATTTTTCATATTGTTCTTCTATATATATTGTGGTGTTTTTTATTTAGTTCTTTGGTACTTAAAAAAATGCTAAAAGGATAATAAAAATATTGTGAAACAAATCTATGTGAACCATTAAATATGTATAATATAATATGTAAATATTGTTGGACTTACATATTGAAGATATCTGTTGAAAAAAAAATCAGAGGAAGGCCCATAATAGGTGTTATTACAAGTTTACATGGATGTGGGAGTGAATGATGTTTTTTATCCCTAGCCTATATAGTGCTAGATGAAACCTCTCTACCATGAGTATTGATAGATGAATCCTCCATACTATGAGCATTTCTATGTGACTTATCCCTACCATGAGAAGTACCAAATGAATCCCCTCTTGATGTTCCCATGGCTACACAACTCTTGGTAATTGTGCCATGAAAAACCAATGCTTGTGACAACAATAAAAATACACTATCAAGATTATATAAGAAAGGGGGATTTGTGGGTGAGGAGGACAATGTAAACAATTTTGATCAATCCTAACATTATGTCTATCTTGGAGCATCCCTTTTCTAACCACCTAAAACTCTAAAATATCAAAATAGTTGAGATGTTTATGTAGGATAAAATCAATATACAATTTCCTAAGGAAGTACAATGGCATGTCTCTATTGTTGTGAAGGTATTAATCTTCATCAAACACCATGGATCATATATCCATACAATTATCCTTGATATTCGGTTCTATACACCAATTAATGTAAATATGTGGTCTATTAGTCTTCGGAATCAAGCTGGTGTCGTTTCCTTGGAAGAGGAAAAACATCTTGTCTTTTTTTATTTTTTATTTTTTTCACATCTTGATAACTAATCCCATTTGAATAAAAATTCATTTTCATCTCCTTATAAAAAATGATGTTCTATAATGCTCCTTCAACATTATCAATCATGTCAATGATAGAGACAAATGTTTTCTAGGTGAACAGAGGAAATGGTCTTCTTCTCTAAACATATAACTTAGGCATCTCAAAGATGGTGATTCCACCAATATCTAAACATTCTAATTTTGAGGAGTGTTAATATTTTGGTCCTCTTATTTTTCCATTTCTTCTTGTTGGATTTGAGGGTTTTGGATTTCATTTATGGGGTTAAGGTTTTGGGGGTTTTGATTATAAGAATTAGGATTTTTAGGGTTTGGGTTTTGAGTATCCATCAAAGAAAAAATAAGATCACTATTTGCGACATAAAATATGTTTTAATTCAACTCAAGATTTCATTCTAGTAATACCAAGAAAAACAAATGAAGGATTTTAGGAAGAAGGAGAAAATAAACGTACCCCAACAATGCTCCCTACCATAGATAATTATGTGATATAGGTCAATTGAGGGGTTTTGTGCTTCATTGGATGGTCATGTCATCAAAGGGTGGTGGGGTGGTGTTCTTCAAATAGCATATGCATTTTTTCTCAATAGTTCTATTTCACTATCATGTTGGAATGAGAAAATGAAGTTGTATGTTATGCATTTTATTTTTATTTTTTCTCTATGAGTAACAAACTACATATGTGTTTATTATACCAACAATATAATGCATACATATTTTATAGCACATATATGCATTATTTCACGCTAGAATTTTACAATCTTAATAATAACTCAAGTGCTAGGCACGATTTCCACAAAGCTTAGCAATGAAAACACATTTGTGTTACATATATTGTTAATCAGGACATGTTTTAGACATCCATGGAGGACTAAGATAGTGGACTCAACTTGCTTCATATTCTCTAATACAAGTTGAATAAATGACCAAGATAATCATAGATCACTCAATCTTTAAAGTAACCCACAATGAAAAATATGTTATGGCTCATTGTTTACACAAATTACAATAAGTGTGTCTTCTCATTTTCATAAATAATGAAGCAACAAATTAGAAGTCAAATTCAACAGAAGAACACTATAAGAAAGAAATACTCTTAACTCCATTCAAATACACCATAGATGATTCAATGTGTGTTCCAATTCCGATATGGATTGGAAATAAGAGCCTAGAAGAGATACTCATTTCACTTCCAACTCTATAATGGAAAGTAAATGTAACAAGATAATTGTTTATAAGCATAATAAGATGTCACACAGAAATAATGGAAACTCTTATTTACTTCCATCCATTTTTAATCCATTTATATGTATAAAAGAGAAAACAATAAGCTTATTTATATTCCTATAAAATTGCTATATGAATTTAACGATCTAACGACTTAACTTGGATTTTCAAACTTTAAATAACCTTCTATTTTCCATGTGCTTTTCTAGAAATTTCTTATACATATCCATTTCTCTTATATTTACTTTTAATTTATTTTATGAATTACATCAATATGAAATAATTTTTCATCATTTCTCATGATAATCATAGAGAGAAAGAGAAGCTCCTAATTGTAGCTCCAATTGAGATTGTTAATTCATAACTTGTGGTAGATGACATATTCAATGCATTGAACATTGTTATATCTATTGTAACTCCATATATTCCACTTAGCTCTAGTTAAAATAATTATTTAATTCCTTCACATTCTCTCATTTAGAAGAAACTTTCATGGTTGCAAGTTGGAGATAACATGCATATGAGATGCTCGATTATCGATGTACCTAATTGATGATTTCAAGGAAATATTTGAGGGAAAAACTTTTTGAAGTGGTTTGGTTAGTATGTTATGACATTTCTTAGTAATGTAATAAATGTGTAATGGTATATGACTATGATTAGTGTAATGGTAGAAGTAGTGAAGGCGTTAGATATAATAAAAACATTATTTGTGAAATAAATCTATGTGAATTACTAAATATATCTAAGAACATATGTAAATATTGATGGACTTACATATTGAAGGAATACATTAGTGGAAAAATCAAATGAATTATCATAGTAGGTTCTACCACAAGTGTGCATGTATGTGGGATAATATGATGCTATGTAGCCCTAGCCTCTACAGTGTTAGATGACACCTCTCTACCATAAGAAATGTTTATTTCCTCCCCCATACCATGAACACTACTAGGAAACACATCCATACCATGAGAAGTATGATATGACTCCTTTGTATCATGAGAAATACTATATGAATCCCCTCTAGAAGTTCTATGGTCACACAACTCTCAACAAATGTTCCATGGAAATCTAATCTTTGTGACAACTATAACAATGCACTATCAAGAATATATGAACAATGAAAATTTAGAGGGAGTGGAGGGAAATGTACATAGTTTGGATAAGTCCTATTATTATCTCTATCCTGGTGCATCCCTCGCACAACCCCTTGAAAATATAAAATATAAAAATAATTGACATGCTTATGTAGGATAAATATTACATGCAACTTCATAAAGGAGTGCAATGCTATGCATATATTGTCATGGGGGTATTCATCAAATACCATGTACCATTGATCTATCCAATTAAATTTGATATTAAATTATAATAACCAATCAATGGAAATATGTATTCTACTAGTATTAAGAGTAAATCTAGTTCTATGGTCTTGGAAGAGGCAAAACAACATGTATTTTCTTATTTTTATTTATTTTCAAATCTTAATATCTAAACCCATGTACAAAAAAATCCATTTTATCTCCCTATAAGAGTAATGTTGTGTGATGCTCCTTAGGGATTAGCAATCATGTCAATGATAGAGGAAAATGTTTTCCCAAGTGAGAAATGAAAAAGGTCTCCTTCTCAAAACATACAACATAGGAATCTCGAAGATGTTGATTTTGTTAATATCTCAAATTATGATTTTGACGCTTAGGATTTTGAGAGGATTAGAATTTTGAGAGTCTTGGTTTCTCATTTCTAACTGCTGGATTTGAGGGTTTTAGTTTTCATTTTTGAGCTTAAGGTTTTCAGGATTTATATTTTTTTATTTTGGATTTTCAAAGTATTTTTTTGAGGATCCATAAAAATTAAAACTATATCACTATTTATGTCATAAAATATGTTTTCATTAAACTCAAAAAAGTTCATTTTGGTAACAACAAGAAAAATAACTAAAATATTTTAGGAAGAAGAAGAAAAAAAAAGTTACCTATACAATGTTACCCACTAAAGATAAAAAAAAATTATGTTAGGGAGGCTTTTTCTCAATTGGATGGCAATTTCAAGAGGTATTGGGTGGTTTTCTCCAAATCACATCTATATTTTTTCTCCCAAGAGTTCTCCCACTATTATGTTGGAAAATGAAGTGACATGCTTTGCATTTTTTATTTTTCTCTATAAGTAGAAAAATCCATACGCATTATTACACACTATAATTATAACGCATTCATTATTTCACACTGTTGTCTTATAATTCTCGTTATAGTTCTAATGCTAGAGTCAACATCCAAAAGGATGAGAAACAAAATCACATTTGCATGATGGATATGGATAATGAGAGTCTTGGAAATCTAAAGCAACCAAAAATAATGAACTCAACTTTGTTCATAAGCTCGGACTCAATGTTGGTTCCAATTCTTAATAAGAGCCTAGAAGTGATACATATTTGAACTCCATATAGCTAAAATGAAAACCAAACACAATAAGCTTATTTATATCACTATTTGTAATTAGTGATGTAACCACTTAAAACATATTTTCAAAATTTCAACAACTTTGTATCTTCTACTTACTTTTCTTGGAATTTGGACTTTCAAAATTGTTACCTAGTTAACAATAACCGTGACCTCAAAAAGAGAACTCTAGCCCTTAAAACCCAAATTGTTTATATAAAAAACATGAAAATCAACTCCTAAATCAAAAAGTAGTGCTACCGGTAACACCATTTTTTTCTAGGGGGCTCAAAATTACAACATTTTTCAAGCATGAACTTCAAAACTCATATACTAGCTTAGAAAAACCTTAAAATCAACACCCAAAACAAAAAAGGGTGCTACCAATTGCACCATTTTTTCTAACAGAGTCAAAATTACAACATTTTTCAAGCATGACCTTTAAAATGCATATAGTAGCTCAAAAAAACCTTATAATCAACACCTAAATGAAAAAATGATGTTACCTTAAGAAAAACATTTGTTTTCCAAGCATTAAAATTATAGCTAATTATGACCTAATTGAAAATGTGGCCTTGACAACATGTCCCTATCCAAATAAAAAACTCAAAATTGTATCATAAATGGTCACTTGAAAATTTATTTACTTATTTTTTTTTTAATTTACATTAAAACATAAATAAAGAAAAAGGAGGAAATATTCACAAATAATTATTTTTTAAATGAAGAAGAAAACACATTTAAAAAATATATTCAAAACCCGAGAATTAAAAAATAAAAGAAATTGGAAAAAGAAAAATGAAAAAATTAAAATTTCATAGAGGAAAAAAAAAAAATAAAAAATATATATATATATATAATAGCATATGCAAATTAAAATGTAAAATGGGTGAGAAAAACCAAAAATGAGTAAAAAGAAACGAAATTCAAAAATATCTAAAATAAAAATATTAAACTCACAGGATGGTATGGAGTCCCAACTTACCACAATGCGAGGGCTAGGTTCAGGTCTGTGGCTTTCTGCAAGGTCGGGAAAAACTTAACCCATCTTGAGAAGGAGTCCAAGGTTAAGGCGATGTCCCATCATTACTTCCATCCATCATTAGCTATCTGCGAGATGGAATTCCACGAGGGTGATGTGGGGCATCATCCCCACAACCCTCCCTATATATATATATATATATGCTATATATATATATATATATATATATATATATATGGTGAAATTTTATATTCCAAAATTTTTTTTAAAGGTTTTTTTTTTTTTTTTTTTTTTTTTTGGTCATTTTTTTTATTTTCACTAATTTTCTATTAGATTTACTTATATATATTTTTAATTTTTTCGTTTTTCCTTTTTATTTTAGATTTTTCTTTATATCTTTTTCTCTAATATAAATTTGTTTTTTTTAATTTAAATTATTTTAAAAAAAAAAAAAAAAAAAAAAATGTTTTTTTTTTCCAATTTATTTATTTTTTTAATATAAATTTAAAAATAAAATAAAAATCTAGTAATGATTTAGAATTCGATTTTGACTTCTTTTTTTATCGATGATGGTGTTAATTGTTGAGAGCATAGTGTGAATTAAGTTATGATTTGTCTTCGTCCATAACCTAAAAAGGGAGAAGAAGGGGTGCTGGTAGCATAACTTTTCAAAATGAGGTAAAAATGCGACCCCCCAAAAAAGAAGTTAGTGAGTTCTCCTTCGTTGTGTCCGACATTCTGGCTTCTAATTGAGGCTTTATCGGGATGGTTGATACACAACTTGTGCTAAATATATAGAAAGCTCCTAACTTGTATACAGGGGAATTATTCGGCATTTATTACCAAATTCATAAGGACGAAGAAAGCTTCTAATTGAGGCTTTATCGGGATGGTTGATACACAACTTGTGCTAGCCAACATGTTCAATGCACTGGATATTGTTCTACCGGTGCTAACTTCACATAGTTACAATTTCTTATTTAATGTCTTCATCATCAGTAGTCTACAAGAAGCTCGCATGTTTCACTAATTGGAAGCTAACGATAACATCCATATGAGACCCATGTTTGTGGATGTAGACATTTTAATGAAATATTTGAAGGTGGATATTTTTTAATGGGGATAATTAGTATGTTATGACCTTTCCTACATTATGCTAATGTAGTAAATGTGTAACAATTTATTAGGAGTAAAATTATCGTTAATGTTTGAGTTATCAGCATGGAAATTCACGTTTTTCTTTATAGTTATATATACATGGAATAAGCATCCATGATTTTAGTAAGTGGTTTTAGGGTTATGATAATTAAAAATATTCATGTAATTATAGAATGTTTATTTATTGTTTCTTCGACATTTTTATTGGAGGTTGTCAATGTGGAATTGGAGAGTTTCAGTGTCTCAAATAGGGATAACATTCTAAATCAATCATTCTTCTTCCATAATGTGATTGTAACATTCTAAATCAATCATTCTTCTTCCATCTTCTGATTATAATTTGTCTCGTTGACCATATCGATAATTTAATACATTGTCTTATGGTTGAAAAAATAAAGATTCACTTTCCACTATTTCTATAATGATTTGGGAGTGTCCATTAACTGAATGTTATGTCTATAATGGTAATATTCCATAAGATGTTTTTTATAATAATTTGAGAGTTATCTTCCACTACTATAATGATTTAGGACTGAGATTATTCTTCTTCGTTAATAAATTGATGAAGTCACTTTCTACTGCCAAAAAATTATTTTTCATTATCAGAAACTAAAATTTATATGTTAATATTTTTGCACATATTTTAATTTATTTTTATATCAACTCGTTTTAGCTTGTGTGATTGGGAAGAATGATTGTTATCCTCCCCACGAAGATTTAATTTATGTGTATATTATTGTAGTGAATACTGAGAATTTACATTATCATAAACTAAAACATTTGTAATTTTATTTTATTTATAAAGGTAGAATTTCCCCATCGCCCCCGCATCCCTCCAACACACCGATTGTCTATCGATCAGAAGGCCATAGGGGCGATGTCAAGAATCACTCCCAAAACCCTCCACACATATATATATTTTTTTAATTTAAAAATAAAAATTTCTTTTATGAAATTTTATATTCCAAAATTCCTAAAGGTTTTTTAATATAATTTATTTTATTTATTTATTTGATCATTTTAAGAGTTTTTTTTCAATTTTGTTTTAAATTTTGAAGTTTAGGGTTTTTTAGTTCAACTTTTTTTAATATATATTTAACTTTTTGAAAAGTTTTTTTTTGGATAATTTTTTTTTTTAATTTCTACTCATTTTCTCTTAGTTTTTATATATTTTTTATTTTTCGGTTTTTTGGAAATTTATTTTTATCTTTTTTTCCAATATAAATATGTTTTTTATTTGTTTTTTTTTTTAATTTCAATTATTTTATTTTTCTTAGTTTTTTTTAGTTTTTAATTGAACAAATTTTTTTAATTTGGGTAAGAGTTTTTGTTTTTTAAATGGTTTTTTTTTTTTTAATTAAAAACTAAGTTGTAAAGTTTTTTTCGTCCAATTTATTTATTTTTGTTAATGTAAATTGAAAAGAAAAATAGAAATTGAAGTAATGTTCTAGGAGTCAATTTTGACTTATTGATTGACAATGGTATCAATTGTCGAGGGCACAATGTCAATTAGGTTATGATTTCAACTCCAAAAATATTAGTGCTGGTGATAACATCGTTTTTTGGTTCGAGGATAAATTTTAAAGTCTCCGTCCACAACCTAAAAAAGAAGGAGCCGGGTACTATCGGTACAACAACTTTTTAAAATGAGTTAAAAAATGTATTTCTATTTTTAATTTATTTTAGGAGTTACATCAATACAAGAGAATTATTTGACATTTATTACCAAATTCATAGGGAGGAAGAAATCTCCTAATTGAGGCTTTATTGAGATTTTTGATACACAACTTGTGCTAGCCAACATGTTCAATGCATTGGATATTGTTCTACTGATGCTAACTCCACATAGTTATAATTTCTTATTTGATGTCTTCGTAATCACTCGTCTATAAGAATATTTCATGTTTCATTAATTGGAAGCTAGCGATAACATCCATATGAGACCCATGTTTGTGGATGTAGACATTTTTAATGAAATATTTGAAGGTGAATATTTTTTAATGGGGATAATTAGTATGTTATGACGTTTTCTACATTAAGCTAATGTAGTAAATGTGTAACAATCTATTAGGAGTAGAATTAGTGTTAATGCTAATGTATTAAATGTGTAACAATCTATTAGGCGTACAATTAGTGTGAATGTTTGAGTTATCAACATCGAAATTCACATTTTTCTTTATAGTTATATATACATGAAATAAGCATCCACGATTCTAGTAAGTGGTTTTAGGTTTATGATAATTATAAATATTCACGTAATTATGGAATGTTTATTTATTGTTTCTTCGACATTTGTATTAGAGGTTATCAATGTGGAATTGGAGAATTTCACTCTCTCAAATAGGGATAACATTCTAAATCAATCATTCTTCTTCCATAATGTGATTGTAACATTCTAAATCAATCATTCTTCTTCAATCTTGTGATTATAATTTATGTAGTTGACCATATTGATATTTTAATAAGTTGTCTTATGGTTGAAAAAATAAAGTTTCACTTTCCACTATTTCTATAATGATTTGGGAGTGGCTATGAACTGAATTCTATGTCTATAATGGTACAATATTCCATAACATTTTTCTATAATAATTTGAGAATCATCTTCCACTACTATAATGATTTAGGAATGAACTTATTCTTCTTCACTAATAAATTGATGAAGTCACTTTCTACTACCAAAAATTTAATATTCATTATCACAAACTAAAATTTATATGTTAATATTTGTGCACATATTTTAAGATATTTTTATATCAATTAGGTTTAACCTGTTTGATTGGGGGGAATGATCGTTAGAACTGGGATGGAAATGCCTAAAGGTCGGAATAATGAAAAATATATTTTCAATCCTAATAATAACTCACCTGCTAAGAACGACTTCCACAAATCTTAGCAATGAAAACACATTTGTGTTACATATATTGTTAATCAGGACATGTTTTAGACATCTATGGAGGCCCAAGATAGTGAACTCAACTTGATTTGTTTGCCCTAGTACAAGTTAAATAAATGACCAAGATAATCATAGATCACTCAATCTTTAAAGAAATTCACTATGCAAAATATTTTATGATTAATTATCTACACAAATTACAATGAGTGTGTCTTCTCATTTTCATAAATAATGATGCAACAAATTAGAAGTCAAATTCAATAGAAGAACACTATAAGCAACAAATACCCCTAACTCCAATCAAAGACACCATAAATGATTCAATGTGAGTTCCAATTTCGATATGGATTGGAAATAAGAACCTAGAAGAGATACTCATTTCACTTCGAACTCTATAATGGAAAGTAAATGCAACAAAATACTTATTTATAAGAATAATAAGATATCACACAGAAATAATGGAAACTCTTATTTACTTCCATCCATTTTTAATCCATTTATATGTATAAAACACAAAACAATAAGGTTATTTATATGCCTATAAAATCGCTATATAAATTTAATGATCTAACTACTTAACCCATATTTTCAAATTTTAAATAAGCTTCTATTTTCGATGTTCTTGTTTAGAACTTTCTTATATATATCCATTTCTCTTATCTCTACTTTTAATTTATTTTATGAATTACATCAACATGAGAGAATTTTTCATCATTTCTCATGATAATCATGCAGAGAAAGAGAAGCTCCTAATTGTGGCTTCAATTGAGAATTTTAATTCATAACTTTTGGTAGATGACATATTCAATGCATTGAACATTACTATATCTATTGTAAATAGATATATTCCACATAGCTTTAGTTCAAATAATTATTTAATTCCTTCGCCTTCTCTCATTTAGAAGAATCCTTCATGTTTCACTAGTTGCAAGTTGGAGATAACATGCATATGACACCCTTTATTATCGATGTACCTAATTGATGATTTCAAGGAAATATTTGAGGGAAAAACTTTTTAAAGTGGTTTGGTTAGTATGTTATGACATTTCCTAATAATGTTATAAATGTGTAAGGGTTTAGGACTATGATTAGTGTAATGGTAGAAGTAGTGAAGCCATTAGATATAATAAAAACATTATTTGTGAAACAAATCTATGTGAACTGTTAAATATATCAAAGAACATATGTAAATATTGATGGACTTGCATATTGAAGGAAGACATTAGTGGAAAAATCAAATGAATTCCCATAGTAGGTTCTACCACAAGTGTGCATGTATGTGGGAGCATATGATGTTATGTAGCCCTAGACTCTGCAGTGTTAGATGACACCTCTCTACCATGAACAATGTTTAGTTCCTCCTCCGTACCATGAACACTATTAGGAAACACATTGCTACCATGAAAAGTATGATATGAATCCTTTGTATCGTGAGAAATATTGTATGAATCCCCTATAGAAGTTCTCTTGGTGACACAAATCTCAACAAATGTTCCATGGAAAACTAATCTTTGTGACAACTATAATAGTCCACTATCAAGAATATATGAATGATGAAAATTTAGAGGGAGTGGAGGGAAATGTACATAGTTTGAATAAGTCCTAGTATTATCTCTATCCTGGTACATCCCTCACACAACCCCTTGAAAATATAAAATATAAAAATATTTGACATGCTTATGTAGGATAAATATTACATGCAACTTCATAAAGGAGTACAATGGTATGCATGTATTGTCATGGGGTCTTCATCAAATACCATGTACCATTAATCTATAAAATTAGATTTGATATTAAGTTATGAGACCCAATCAATTGAAATATGTGTTTTACTAGTATTAAGAGTCAAACTAGTGCTATTGTCTTGGAAGAGGCAAAACAACATGTATTTTCTTATTTTTATTTCTTTTCAAATATTAATATCTAAACCCATGTAAAAAAATCCATTTTCATCTCCCTATAAGAGTAATGTTGTGTTATGCTCCCTAGGCATTATCAGTCATGTCAATGATAGAGGAAAATATTTTCCCAAGTGAGAAATGAAAATGGTCTCCTTCTCAAAACAAAGAACTTAGGAATCTCAAAAATGTTGATTTTGTTAATATCTCAAATTATGATTTTTTGGCTTAGAATATTGAGAGCATTAGAATTTTGACAGTCTCAGTTTTTCATTTCTACCTGTTGGATTTGAGGGTTTTATTTTTCATTTTTGAGTTCAAGGTTTTCAGGGTTTAGATTTTTATAATTTGGATTTTCAAGGTATTTTTTAAGGATCCATAAAAAAGAAAACAATATCACTATTTATATCATAAAATATGTTTTCATTAAACTCAAAAAAAATTCATTTTGGTAACAACAAGAAAAGCAACTAATGGATTTTATGAAGAAGAAAAAAAACATACCTATACAATGCTACCCACCAAAGATAATTTTTTTATGCTAGTTAATTAGGGAGGCATTGTGATCATTTGGATGCTAATTTCAAGGGGTGTTGGATGGTTTTCTCCAAATCACATCTATATTTTTTCTCTCAAGAGTTCTCCCACTATCATGTTGGAAAATGATGTGACATGCTATGCATTTTTTTATTTTTCTCTATGAGTAGAAAATCCATACACATTATTACACACTAGAATTATAACACATTCATTATTTCACACTATTGTCTTATAATCCTCGTTATATTTCTATTGCTAGACTCAACATCCAAAAGGATGAGCAACAAAATCAAATTTGCATCATGGATATGGATAATGAGGGTGTGTTTTGGATATCTAAGGCGACCAAAAATAATGGACTCAACTTTGTTCATAAACTCCAATTATACAACTTGAAGAGATGAATAAAGTAATCATAGATCACTCAAACTTTGAAGTAATCCTTAATATTAAAACTTATATTTTTACATAAAAAAACATGAAAATCAACTTTAAAATCAAAAAGTGGTGCTACCCGCAACACCATTTTTTTTCTAATCGGGTCAAAATTACAACAGTTTTCAAGCATGAACTTCAAAACTCATATATTAGCTTAGAAAAACCTTAAAATCAACACCCAAAACAAAAAATGGTGCTACCAATTGCACCATTTTTTCTAACGGGGTCAAAATTACAACATTTTTCAAGCATGATCTTCAAAACTCATATAGTAGCTCAGAAAAACCTTATAATCAACACGTAAACAAAAAAAATGATGTTAACTTAAGAAAAAACATTTTTTTCTAAATATTAAAATTATAGCTAATTACGACCTAATTAAAAATGTGGCCTTGACAACATGTCCCTATCGAAATAAAAAACCCAAAATTGTATCATAAATAGTCACTTAAAAATGTATTTACTTTTTTTTTTAATTTACATTTAAAAATAAATAAATAAAAAGGAGGAAATATTCACAAATTATTATTTTTTAAATGAAGAAAAAAACACATTTAAAACAATATATTCAAAACTGAAATTAAAAAATAAAAGAAATTAAAAGAAATTGGAAAAAAAACAAAAATATTAAACTATAGTTATAACCCCCCAAAATATATTAATATGTATATATATATATATGGGGAGGATTGAGGGGGTCCCAAAACCTGTGTGGATCAAGTTCCGGTCCTGGGGCACCACAAGATCAAGGCTTGGTCCACAGGAAGGGTCGGGGTCGAGGTGATGCCCGACATCACCCCACGACCCTCCAACACACTGGCTATCTATCGACTTGAATTCCATGAAGGTGATGTAAGGCATCGCTCCCACAACCCTCCGTGTTTTTGTGTGTCTATATATATATATATATATATACTTTTTAATTT
>SNQJ01S0039253.1:29723-48092 GCA_010110895.2 Picea sitchensis
TAAGTAAATAAATTTTCAAGTGACCATTTATGATACAATTTTGAGTTTTTTATTTGGATAGGGACATGTTGTCAAGGCCACATTTTCAATTAGGTCGTAATTAGCTATAATTTTAATGCTTAGAAAACAAATGTTTTTCTTAAGGTAACATCATTTTTTTGTTTAGGTGTTGATTATAAGGTTTTTTTGAGCTACTACATGCATTTTGAAGGTCATGCTTGAAAAATATTGTAATTTTGACCCTGTTAAAAAAAATGGTGCAATTGGTAGCACCCTTTTTTGTTTTGGCTGTTGATTTTAAGGTTTTTTTAAGATAGTATATGAGTTTTGAAGTTCATGCTTGAAAAATGTTGTAATTTTTACCCCGCTAGAAAAAAATGGTGTTACCGGTAGCACTACTTTTTGATTTGGGGGTTGATTTTCATGTTTTTTATGTAAAAAATTTGGGTTTTAAGGGCTAGAGTTCTCTTTTTGAGGTCATGGTTATTGTTAAGTAAGTAACAATTTTGAAAGTCCAAATTCCAAGAAAACTAAGTGGAAGATACAAGGTTGTTGAAATTTTGAAAATATGTCTTAAGTGGTTACATCACTAATTACAAATAGTGATATAAATAAGCTTATTGTGGTTGGTTTTCATTTTAGCTATATGGAGTTGAAATATGTATCACTTCTAGGCTCTTATTAAGAATTGGAACCAACATTGAGTCCTCTATGGTGTCATGAAGTGGATTTGGGAGTATTGCTTCTTCATAGTGCTTGGTATTTAATTTGACTTCTAATTTTATGTTTCTTGGTTTATGATAAGGATAAGACATGCTTCTTGTAATTTGTGTAAAAATAAAACCCTGAACATTTTTTTATTAAGGATTACTTCAAAGTTTGAGTGATCTATGATTACTTTGTTCATCTCTTCAAGTTGTATAATTGGAGCTTATGAACAAAGTTGAGTTCATTATTTTTGGTCGCTTTAGATTTCCAAAACACACTCTCATTATCCATATCCATCATGCAAATGTGATTTTGTTGCTCATCCTTTTGGATGTTGACTCTAGAATTAGAACTATAACGAGGATTATAAGACAATAGTGTGAAATAATGAATATGTTATAATTATAGTGTGTAATAATGTGTATGGATTTTTCTACTCATAGAGAAAAATAAAAAATGTAAAGCATGTCACTTCATTTTCCAACATAATAGTGGGAGAACTCTTGGGAGAAAAAATATAGATGTGATTTGGAAAAAACCACTCAATACCTCTTGAAATTACCATCCAATTGAACAAAAAAGCTTCCCTAATTAATTAGCATAAAAAGAATTATCTTTAGTGGGTAACATTGTATAGGTAAGTTTTTTTTTCTTCTTCTTCCTAAAATCTTTTAGTTATTTTTCTTGTTGTTACCAAATGAACTTTTTTGAGTTTAATGAAAACATATTTTATGACATAAATAGTGATATAGTTTTAATTTTTATGGATCTTAAAAAAATACTTCGAAAATCCAAATTATAAAAATATAAACCCTGAAAACCTTAAGCTCAAAAATGAAAACTAAAACCCTCAAATCTAGCAGGTAGAAATGAGAAACCAAGACTCTCAAAATTCTAATCCTCTCAAAATCCTAAGCGTCAAAATCATAATTTGAGATATTAACAAAATCAACATCTTCGAGATTCCTATGTTGTATGTTTTGAGAAGGAGACCTTTTTCATTTCTCACTTGGGAAAACAGTTTCCTCTATCATTGACATGATTGCTAATTCCTAAGGAGCAGATTTGAAAATAAATAAAAATAAGAAAATACATGTTGTTTTGCTTCTTCCAAGACCATAGAACTAGATTTACTCTTAATACTAGTAGAATACATATTTTTATTGATTGGTTCTTATAACATAATATAAAATTTAATTGGATAGATCAATGGTACATGGTATTTGATGAAGACCCAATGACAATACATGCGTATCATTGCACTCCTTTATGAAGTTGCATGTAATATTTATCCTACATAAGCATGTCAATTATTTTTATATTTTATATTTCAAGGGGTTGTGCGAGGGATGCACCAGGATAGAGATAATAATAGGACTTATCCAAACTTTGTACATTTCCCTCCAGTCCCTCTAAATTTTCATTGTTCATATATTCTTATAGTGCATTGTTATAGTTGTCACAAAGATTAGATTTCCATGGAACATTTGTTGAGAGTTGTGTGACCATAGAACTTCTAGAGGGGATTCATATAGTATTTCTCACGATACAAAGGAGTCATATCATACTTCTCATGGTATGGATGTGTTTCCTAGTAGTGTTCATGGTATGGGGGAGGAACTAAACATTGCTCATGGTAGAGAGGTGTCATCTAACACTGTAGAGGCTAGGGCTACATAGCATCATATTCTCCCACATACATGCACACTTGTGGTAGAACCTACTATGGTAAATTATTTGATTTTTCCACTAATGTATTCCTTCAATATGTAAGTCCATAAATATTTACATATGTTCTTAGATATATTTAATAATTCACATAGATTTATTTCACAAATAATGTTTTTATTATATCTAACGCCTTCACTACTTCTACCATTACACTAATCATAGTCATATACCATTACACATTTATTACATTACTAGGAAATGTCATAACATACTAACCAAACCACTTCAAAAAGTTTTTCCCTCAAATATTTCCTTGAAATCATCAATTAGGTACATCGATAATCGAGCATTTCATATGCATGTTATCTCCAACTTACAACCATGAAAGATTCTTCTAAATAAGAGAAAGTGAAGGAATTAAATAATTATTTGAACTAGAGCTAAGTGGAATATATGGAGTTACAATAGATATAACGATGTTCAATGCATTGAATATGTCATCTACCACAAGTTATGAATTAACAATCTCAATTGAAGCTACAATTAGGAGCTTCTTTTTCTCTCTATAATTATCATGAGAAATGATGAAAAATTATTTCATATTGATGTAATTCATAAAATAAATTAAAAGTAAATATAAGAGAAATGGATATATATAAGAAATTTCTAGAAAAGCACATGGAAAATAGAAGGTTATTTAAAGTTTGAAAATCTGGGTTAAGTTGTTAGATCGTTAAATTCATATAGCAATTTTATAGGAATATAAATAAGCTTATTGTTTTCTCTTTTATACATATAAATGGATTAAAAATGGATGGAAGTAAATAAGAGTTTCCATTATCTCTGTGTGATATCTTATTATGCTTATAAACAATTATCTTGTTACATTTAATTTCCATTATAGAGTTGGAAGTGAAATGAGTATCTCTTATAGGCTCTTATTTCCAATCCATATCGGAATTGGAACCCACATTGAATCATCTATGGTTTCTTTGAATGGAGTTAGGAGTATTTCTTGCTTATAGTGTTCTTCTGTTGAATTTGACTTCTGAATTTGACTTCTAATTTGTTGTTTCATTATTTATGAAAATGAGAAGACACACTTATTGTAATTTGTGTAAACAATGAGCCATAACATATTTTTCATTGTGGGTTACTTTAAAGATTGAGTGATCTATGATTATCTTGGTCATTTATTCAACTTATTCAACTTGTATTAGAGCATACGAATCAAGTTGAGTCCACTATATTGGGCCTCCATGGATGTCTAAAACATGTCCTGATTAACAATATATGTGACACAAATGTGTTTTCATTGCTAAGCTTTGTGGAAATCGTGCCTAGCACCTGAGTTATTATTAGGATTGTAAAATTCTAGCGTGAAATAATGCATATATGTGCTATAAAATATGTATGCATTATATTGTTGGTATAATAAACACATATGCAGTTTGTTACCCATAGAGAAAAAATAAAAATAAAATGCATAGCATACCACTTCATTTTCTCATTCCAACATGATAGTGAGATAGAACTATTGAGAAAAAATGCATATGCTATTTAAAGAACACCACCCCACCACCCTTTGATGACATGACCATCCAATGAAGCAAAAAGCCCCTCAATTGACCTACATCACATAATTATCTATGGTAGGGAGCATTGTTGGGGTATGTTTATTTTCTCCTTCTTCTTAAAATCCTTCATTTGTTTTTCTTGGTATTACAATGAAATATTGAGTTGAATTAAAACATATTTTATGTCGCAAATAGTGATCTTATTTTTTCTTTGATGGATACTCAAAACCCAAACCCTAAAAATCCTAATTCTTACAATCAAAACCCCCAAAACCTTAACCCCATAAATGAAA
The DNA here is from genome assembly GCA_010110895.2 of Picea sitchensis. Lineage (NCBI taxonomy): Eukaryota > Viridiplantae > Streptophyta > Pinopsida > Pinales > Pinaceae > Picea > Picea sitchensis. Next base: position 33,973 of record SNQJ01S0039253.1, read on the forward strand.
ACCAAAACCCTCAAATCCAACAAGAAGAAATGGAAAAATAAGAGGCCCAAAATATTAACACTCCTCAAAATTAGAATGTTTAGATATTGGTGGAATCACCATCTTTGAGATGCCTAAGTTATATGTTTAGAGAAGAAGACCATTTTCTTTGTTCACCTAGAAAACATTTGTCTCTATCATTGACATGATTGATAATGTTGAAGGAGCATTATAGAACATCATTTTTTATAAGGAGATGAAAATGAACTTTTATTCAAATGGAATTAGTTATCAAGATGTGAAAAAAATAAAAAATAACAAAAGACAATATGTTTTTCCTCTTCCGAGGAAACGACACTAGCTTGATTCCGAAGACTAATAGACCACATATTTACATTAATTGGTGTATAGAACTGAATATCAAGGATAATTGTATGGATATATGATCCATGGTGTTTGATGAAGATTAATACCTTCACAACAATAGACACATGCCATTGTACTTCCTTAGGAAATTGTATATTGATTTTATCCTACATAAACATCTCAACTATTTTGATATTTTAGAGTTTTAGGGGGTTAGAAAAGGGATGCTCCAAGATAGACATAATGTTAGGATTGATCCAAATTGTTTACATTGTCCTCCTCACCCACAAATCCCCCCTTGCTTATATAATCTTGATAGTGTATTTTTATTGTTGTCACAAGCATTGGTTTTTCATGGCACAATTACCAAGAGTTGTGTAGCCAGGGGAACATCAAGAGGGAATTCATTTGGTACTTCTCATGGTAGGGATGAGTCACATAGCAATGCTCATGGTATGGAGGATTCATCTATCAATACTCATGGTAGAGAGGTTTCATCTAGCACTATATAAGCTAGGGATAAAAAGCGTCATTCACTCCCACATCCATGTGAACTTGTCTATTATGGGGCTTCCTCTGATTTTTTTGTCAACAGATATATTCAATATGTAAGTCCAACAATATTTACATATTATATTATACATATTTAATGGTTCACATAGATTTGTTTCACAATTTTTTTATTATCCTTTTAGCATTTCGTTAAGTACCAAAGAACTGAATAAAGAACACCACAATATATATAGAAGAACAATATGAAAAATATCTTTTATTACTATCAAACCCATGAGGTAGGGCAACACCATACAATGGATCCTATTATGGAAGGGATCCTCTCATGTTCACTTTCCTCTTCGAGGGAGCTTCCTCCTAATGAGCTTCAGCTCCAAATACAGTATTTCTCTTCATGTCCCATTACATTGCTTGAACCCCTTTATATAGTGCTACCATCACCTAAGAACATTCTAGAGAAGGAATTTTGTAGAAGTAGAACCTTCTAAGAAGTCCTCTTACATTTATTATATCTAACTACCCATTTATTATATCTAACTACCATAGTGGGACGTATTTAATAATATAGTAGACCTAGTCCACCTTACATTGAATGGCCTCCACTATTATCACTATGGGCCCTCTGCCCCCCCGCACCCACTACCTCTCTAGCTACCTAACATTCCATCCCCCTTATGAAAGCATTGTCCTCAACTCTTGATGTACAACTATATAATAGGGTCCCATGGATAAATGTGGACCATAGTGATGAAGTATACTAGAGAACCAGGGTCCCATTGAGAAATGGAAGCCACCATGCTGAAGTAGTTCAACTGCCATTGTAAACCAGGGTCCCATGTCCAATTGCTCATGTGAACTCCACACGGAATATATCGACCCCAAATAACCAAATGAAAATGATTCTCCCAATACTGATACCTATCATGTGGATCCAAACAAGAATATCAATCCACATAGTGGGAAAGGGTCAATGATGAATCTGGATGGAATAATACCATTGTAGAATATGCATGTTGAACATTGATAATCATAACTAGATCCTGATGTGTCACATTGATTCTCTATATAGAAGGTGGAGTAGAGTCATCAAATAAAATATGGAAGTGGTTTTCATCCCAGAAATGACAGCTATCCATATACCAATCATCACAATCATCCTCCAAATCATACCAAGCATACACTTCTTGATGATATTCATTCATGATGTCTTCCATAAGATATCTCTCTTGAAGGAGATTAAATGATCGTTGACTATTGTGATGACTATCTCTAATGCCTTGCAGGTGGTCATGTAGATCGACTTTGACTACTTCAATCATGTGTAGAATTTTCCTGAGTTGAGAATGAATATCCATTAGAAACACCACATATAATATACCAAAAGAAAACTCTTAAAATTATTTATCCAATGGAACTGATATGGTATAAATATGAGCGCCCTATGAAAATTTATGAAATCTGCAGTCTTGTCTCCATCACGAAAAAACCAAAAAATAGAACAAGGGTTTAAAAATAAATCACTGCAGAAAATTGCGGCTTTTTTCCAGAAAAACCCTGAAAAACTGTTGAATTTAAAATGATCATAACTTTACTTCACGGACTCCATTTTGGCTGATTATTTTTTTGAAACTGAGTATTTTTCCGAGAGGAATTCAAATACCCAATTTGGTTTTCCAAATTCATCTCACAAAGCTTCATATATGAACCTGAAGTGCACCACCCTCTTTTTCTTCCCTAGAAAAATTCTGCAAAAGAGCAAAAACTTCTTCCCCTCTTTGGCCAATGAAAGTGCCCTGATACCAATTGTTAGGTACCTATACCAGATATGCAAATATACTTCAATAAGACCAAGAATAAACCATAATCCATTCACCATAACATGAACACAAGAATATAGAAAACCCTTGAGATAGGGTAACACCATATATTAATGCTTAAGGAAGGATAACACTCCTCAAGCAATGCTTGATACATTCATAATATTCTTCACTATGATTCATTACATTTCTTACACTTATTTATATAACTCTCTCTATCTCCTAGGAACCTTCTAGAGAGCCTTCTCACATATATTACATCCAACTACCATAGTGGGTCTTTATTAATATAGTGGACCTAGTCCACCTTACATTGAGTGACCACATTCTCATATATTAAATGACTTCCACTAATAATAAATAACCACACTCCCATTGAGTACCTCCATAGGTACCCCATATTACCTCCCTAGGTATACTACATTCCATCCCACTTCACATTTTTCGTCCTTGAAATACGAGAAGAAACCATACAATATGTCCATCTAAGAAATTTAGCCAACTAGTACCAAGTACGACCATCCATCCATCATAATGGAAGATGAAAATGATGTCCAATTGTTTCCTTGCCACCCTGATCTTGCTTTGCATCATGTCGATGTTTCCATGGGAATGGTTTTCTAGCCCAATGTCTTCCTGTAGTGTTGGTAGGCCTCCATGTACCTCTGGATTTCTTTCCTTTTTGGTTCCCTATTGGTGCATAAGAGTGTTAATGCTCACGTCCTTTCCTTGATGATTGTTGTTTCTCTATATGATGTGGATGACGATATACAACAATTGTAGGAATCTGTTCTATTTTCTTCAAATATGCAACACATTGTGCCTTTGATTCAATGACCCCCTTAGATTCTTTATTGTTTCCTTCTTGTGGGTTTGCTTCATCTTCTATAGACTCTGCCTCTGATTCAACTTCAGACTCCACAATAACTACTTTGCTGGCCTACGTGGGCCCATATTTCTTATTAATAGGCACATTCTGCAATGTGATTTTCTTTTTCTTGTAGCACAACTTCAAAAAATTCTTTTGCACATTAATATTAATGGTACCCACCGGTTTTATCCAAGGATACCCCAAAACAATATCCACTTCATCCATATCCATAGCATAAAAATATGAATGCAACACATATTTATCCATGTTAATCTTCAAATATTTAACAATTTGAACATTTTCACCCTCAACCTGTGTGCTTTGAATATTCTTTACTGGAACTTGCAATCTATTAACCAACTGAACATTGATAAAATTATGCATGCAACTAGGGTTAATAGAAACAATGACATTTTCTTGATGAATACAACCATGAACCTATAATATAGATTTGTCACATGAAAATAAACCCTTGGTTTTCTCTGTATCCTTATTTTTTCCATGAGACCACTTGTCTAACAATATTTTTTCAAATTCTCCATTGGAGAGTTTCATCATCTCCTTATAGTCAAGCGATTTCCACCAAATGGAAGCATCACCTTGTAATTTGAGAGCTACCCAATGGGGCCAATTGTTTTCCCATGCTGACTTTCTTTATTTAATGAATGCTTCAACACTAGGGCCATCACATTTCCCTGTAAAATACATCTTGCTATGAAAAACCCCAAAAATAGAACAAGGATTTAAAAATACAATGGGCAACACTATACAATGGATCCTATTATGGAAGGGATCCTCTCATGTTCACTTGCCTCTTCAAGGGGGCTTCCTCCTAATGATCTTCAACTCCAAATACAATATTTCTCTTCATGTCCCATTACATTTCTTGAACCCCTTTATATAGTGCTACCATCACCTAAGAAAATTCTAGAGGAGGAATCTTCTAGAAGTAGAACCTTCTAAGAAGTTATCTTGCATTTATTATATCTAACTACCATAGTTGCCTTATTTCATAATATAGTGGACCTAGTCCACCTTACATTGAATGGTCTCCACTATTATCACTATGGGCCCTCTGCACCGCGACTCCGCCCTCCCCCCCCCACTACCTCTCTAGCTACCTAACACATTTTGCATTCACATGTTTAGTTGATATTCAATTATAATCCTCCATCACATGGAGCTCCCCTTCATTGATTTATTTAAATGCAATGATCAATGTTACATTTCATTTTGGTCTTTCACCAATGAAAATAAATGTTACCTTCCATTTTTTATTTAATTTCAACTCAAGAGAAGATCTTTAGATCATCCTAAAGAAAAAACAAATTAAAAGAAAAATAAAACAAGAAAAATAACAATGAAAATTATTATGATGAAAACCTCATTGAGGCATCATGAGATAGATGATGGATTGAAAAATAGTTTCCTTTGGAAGCATTCATATACAAAAAAAAACATTATATAAATGATATTATGGTGAAAACCCATTTGGGGCACCATAAGACAGGGTATATTTGAAAACTAGTTGTTTGGAAAATATTTTCTTCAAAGAAAGAAATAGAGAAAAGAATATCTAGTTGCTCAAATTTCTCTTAATAATGTTTATGGTTTCCATCTCCATAGTTTCCATGTTAAATCATCATGTATTAATACTTGTGCCATCAAACTTCAAATACAATCATACAAGGAAATCCAAATATCTTCAACAATACATAAGTCAAAGTGTCAAGCATGGATCAAGCTATTGTCCAAGCTTTGTACATTATAGATATAGAAAGATCAAGCAAGTATAATATAAAATCATTCATATTCTAACTTCACACTAATGTTTGATAATCAACACATTAAATTCTGATATATAGACATCAAGCTACAATTCTCTACCATTATGAAAATAACTTCAACATCAAGAGCAGGAAAATTGTTATTTCCAAACAATTCAATTATATTATAGGGGTTGTATCCTATAGACTGATTGTAGACATTACATACTACATTCCTTCCTATAGAGTTTACATCCTATGGAATTTCTACATAGTTATTGTTCTACAAACCTTGCTATAGAGTGTGCATTCTATGAGCATTATTGCCAAATTATTGACCTACGACACTACAACATGAAGACCTATCACAATAAAATATTGACCCTAAACTTGAATTATTCAACGGATGCTACTCATCAATAATCAATGCCACATGTATAAGTTGACAAATAGTAGTCAAGCTACCGTACAATTCAAAAACATTTCACCTAAATATGTAACACACCTCATTGAGTCGTCTCTCCATGTGCTTCTACATGGCAGTGTTATCCTAGGTATCTAACTGGCTTGATTTCTTCATGGGGTTTCCACCACTTAGGGAGTGTTTGCATTTCATATTGAGATATAGTCTAATTTATGGATCTATCACTAACAATGCATATATGTGACATTTTTATGTTTAAGTACGCATGATGTATAGGTTGTAGGTGTTTTCAAGAGCTTGATATGGAACATGGGAGAGTTGACATGTTATTTAGAGAAATTACATGATGATTAATTTGTGCATTTGGCTTTATCCTCCAAGCTTCATTTTCCTTATATCTTCATTTATTTTCAAATATATGTCGCTTACCTTTTAATATACCCACCTGTATTTACTATCTATGTCATTTTTGGCCCATCGCCACATTCACCCTCCACTTTTACACTATTACAAAATAGTCATGTTAATTCCTCTATGCCTTATGGTCTAAATTCATAATAGAAATTCCCATCGTCATATTAATCTATCATTATGAATTCATTGTGCTATCCATTGTATAAAAACCTATATATTATTTTTCAAGGGGCTCCACAATAACTATACTTATGACCAATCCCTTACCAAATTACAAGTCATGTAAAAATCACACATTAAAACCAAGGACATGTCTAATTTACATAATCCTTCAAAGGTATATTGTTTAGACTTAGACTCATTATTTAATGGGAACTCATACCTAACCATACTCTGAATACCATTCAATCCCAAATAAAACATGAAGTTAAAGACTAAAGTGATCATGTTCTCAGCCTCATTTTTAAATGGAAACTCATACCTAACCATAGCCCTACTACCATTCAAAGCTCAAATCAAACATGAATTTAAACCCTAACATGATCATTGCATATAATAGCATAGACCAAGGCATATCATGCACTGCATGTCAATGTGATATGGGAGGGTCCACAAATATGAAGACATGTGTATGAACATGCATAGGCAATATTTTGTTGTTTTAGTATGCATGATGTATTGGATGCAGGTGTTTCCAAGTTCTCAAGATGTTACATGGGGGAGTTGACATTGTAAATTTGGGTAAATTACGTGTTGCCTAATTTGTGTATGTGGATTTTCCCTCTAAGCTCCATTTTCCTTATATATTTGTTTAAAAATCTCAATGATACTATACATATGGCCAATCCCTTACCAAATTACAAGCCATATAAAATCCCACATTAAAACCAAGTCACAATTTTCATAATCATATTCACCTCTCAATAAGAATTCACTATGGTATTGGTTATATAATCATGTGTCAATAAGAAGAATTCATTTTGATATTTGTTATATAAAATTAAAGTCTCTCTCTCTATATATATTTTAATGGAGTATCTTAAGTCTTTTTAAATGATTGATTACATGCAATCCATGGGCCCTTAAGTCCTTTTAAATGATTGATTACATGCAATCCATGGGCCCTAAAACCACGGGCTACCAAAAGACATGTGCCCAAAACCATGACTCTTGACCTAACTTCGACCCACCTTTTTATGATCAAAACCGACCAAAATTCCCTCAAAGTGAGGGTATATGGGAATACAACATGTCCCCCCTATCACCTAGGTCTACATCTAGACTTTACTGATGGAATTTCAAACCCAAGGTACACATGCCTAACCAGGTATTAAAGTCATATGCTCATTTACATTAAAACAAATCCACCTTGAACTTTGCATTTAATACTTTTACCACTGCTTCGAATTTAAATAAGCCCATCAACACTCTGCTTCCATGCTTGACTTGCCACCATCACTGCGAGATCTAACATTGCCTCCTCTAACAACTCATCATAACGGTCCATGGTCATCTAGTTGAGGCATTCATTCAAAAACTTTGCATGCATCTTCCAAACTACAAAACTTGGCATACATAAGCAATATACCCAAGAGGAAATCCTGCTCTAACTATTTCCACGACTTCCAACTCTGTCACCCCGCCAACCTTTCTCCTTAGCATCCAACATCCTTTCAAACTCATAGGGTTTTTCCTCCTCGTAGACAAATTTCCAAAGCCTCGATTCCCTTGCAGTGGGACTCTCCTTCTTTGCACATGAATGACAATCTTCCTTCAGTTCTCGCAAACCTTCACTCGAGCTCAACTTTGATAGCACATGATAAAGTAGTATGTTTCTATAGAAAATGCCCATCATTTGGTAGAGGATCCCACCACAAAAGCAGATTTTGGAAAACAAAAACCCTTAGACTTCCAACACGTGTAGCCGTGGCCTCGAATATCTTGTCTTGTGAAGAATATGTCACTATTGAGCGCTGGTCTCACAAGCACATCGTTGCTCTGCGATTTTACTATATTTATCAAGAACCTAAGCAAAGCAATCACAAACAGTATCCAAAAAAATCTGCTACTTGGGTCAACTTCTAACCCAGGCCTTTTGTATGGATGAATACCATACAAGAATCCGGATTTACAGGTAATTTTTCCGAGGATTCTTAAGGTAAGAAACACAGATAAATTGCATAGTAACCAGTACATTTTGACAAAGTCCGCTCAGGCTACAGCTTAAAATAAATTATACACGTTATACAAATGTGGCGAAAAAGACGCATCTCTTAAGAATAAAATGTATTTTATTAACGTTTATTTTGAAGAAAACGAACTTCAAAAAGTCCAACTCCAGAAAATCCAGACTTGCCGGGCAACATTCTCTTCCAATGACGACCTTAGATGAATATCTCGGCCACCATTAGAAAATCTCGTCTTGCTATTAATTATAAATTCTAATGTTATGCGGACCAGGACTGACTTTTTTTTTTAGGTGTAGTGGGGCTTAGATTTTTTTTTAGGTGTAGTGGGGCCTAGTTTTAAAAGTAGTATTTTAAACTTTTTATCTTTTGGCTGTTTTTTGATAATTTTTTTTTGTTTGATTTTGCCGGAAATAGGTGATGAATGGTAGGATCTGCAGATTTGAGTGGTTAAGATTTTATAATCTGAGTGTTACAAGGAGTTTTCAGCCCACTAAATCTATTTATACATTCAAAAATACAATTTAAATAATATAAAATAGTGATTTTGTCCAAATTTATATCACCCAATTTAACCAAAAAATTAAAAAAATAAAACGTTTAACCAAGCCGTTTCACAATATGAATGGTAGAAACTGAAATAACGAATGAACTGCAGTGGGTATCCCATCCCATCAATTTACGATAGAGAAATTTCATGGTCGATTTGATTTTATTTCGAATTCCCTAAAGTTTAGGGTTTTAATGTGGCTAACTCTAGTTGACATGTGAATCCCACTTACTACCTATGTTTTTAGATGGTGGAGACCACACCCGAGTCTTTTTTGAAATTGAAGTTTGATGGATGCCCAGAAAAAGAAAAAGCAGTGACACAAACAACAATAAAGCCTTTTTGTTCGGTGGCAGTGATAATAATATAACAAATTCTCTATCTTCTGTTTTAACTTTTTACCATATTTTATAATAATGCATAAATTCTTTAATACAAATAATGGTATGGAGATTCTAGTTTTTGATAAAAGTATGAAAATAATATATCTCATAGATTAGGTATGATGATGGAAATTCTAACTTTTGATAAAATGATGATGGAAATTTTAAAATAACATATAAAAAAATATTAATAAATTTTAGTTTTTATGAATTTTATAATAACTTACACATTCTTTAACATAAATAATAGTGTGGATATTCTATTTTTGGAAATAATTTTTTGTTCAATACACTGATAATAATATAATAAATAACAAATTCTTTATTTTCTATTTTTATCATATATTATAATAATTCGCAATTTTTTTTAAGATAATAGTGTGTATTTTCTATTTTTATCATATATTATAATAATTCGCATTTTTTTTTTAAGATAATAGTGTGGAAGTTGTAGTTTTTGATAAAGGTATAAAAATAATATATCAATTTTGGATATGATTAAGTCGAAAGATGTACACCTATTGGCAATGGGCACAATTAATCACCTTTTAATCTAAAATTCTAATTTAATGGCTAACAATTGAAGATGTTGGCATATTCTTAGTCGTCCTCCCAAATTAATGAATGTGATTTACTCTTCATAACTTCTTTGTATTTTTGAATGCATTCGTTAACTTGTTTACTTTTTAACATTTACCTAATCATATTAAAAAATTATTGTAGCACTATATGATAGCCACTTTTAAATGATTAACTTTTGGGATTAACACCGCAAATTTCATTTTCTGGTTTTCGTTAGCTGTCGGTGCGTTTCATTTTTTGGCTGTGGGTTTCATTTTCTGGCTGTCCATTGTCCATGCGTTTCATTTTATATGGATGCATGCAGGCCGAATGGAAGATGGAAACCACTGTCCGCGCATTTCATTTTATATGGATGCATGTAGGCCGAATGGAAGATGGCGGCTACCACTGCATCTCCATTGTTCTCGTTTAACTCAGTGCAAGGATTAGTGATTTTCGTTTAACTCAATGCAGTAGAGTGCTAAGGTTAATGGGACACTTGATATCATGAGGGCTTGCGCGAAGGAAAAATCCATTAGGTGTGTTATATACACTTCCTCCGTATCCGTATCTTTTCCACTGAATGACAATGGAAAATTCAGGGCCTGCGACGACGAATCCTGCTAGACCATCGTCGATCTCATCCGGCGTGAAAAGCCTATTTTCTCTGTAAATATGCAACTAAGGTTGAATTCGAAGAAATATGTTTATTATTAATGGAAGTGAAGACAAATGGGGTATTTGATGTTTAGATGTATTATAGGGCCAAGACATTAGCAGAGCAAGCAACTCTTCAATTTGGATCTGATCAAGGGATTGAAGTAGTGACAATAGTACCATCCCTAGTTGTTGGACCTTCTATTACAACAACCGTTCTGAATAGCATTGAAGAAGCATTACCATTGATTACAAGTATGCTTGTGTTGATCTTACAGCTCTATGTGGTTGATTTCAAAGAGATAATAATATATGCTTATTTATTTTTCCTAGATAAAACTGTGGGTTAGGTTTTGAATTTGAAACGTTCAAAGTTAATTTGGAATAAAACTATGTGTTAGGTTTTGAATTTGAAACGTCCAATTTTTATTGTGCACATTCCCTCATGATGGGTGGGTAGACTATTTACTAGAAACATTAGATGTTTCGAAAACTTACACACAATTTTATCCAAGGGTGGAGTGTTTACTAGTGTCAAGTGTCCCATTCATCTTAGCTTAAATTGCACTTGTCTCAATCTGGAACCACTTTTCTTTTACAGGTAGGGCCTCTCGATGATCTTAAGGTGTTTTGCGAAGAATTTTGGTAATATTCATGGCATTTTGATAATGTTTGACAGGTCTTTGAAGATTGACTTGGCAAAAATTAAGTTTTTTTTTTAATTAAGGTGAAAAAAAATTCTAGGCGGGCAAGCCTGGCACTGTATCAATTAGGTTTTTTTTATAGGTTTTTTTTATAATTAAATTGAATATTTTTACCCCTCAGATCAGGTGTTGGTGCGGGCCACATGGCATCAAGAGGAGGCGCACATAGGCCAGTGTGGCGAGAGCCACGTGACGGATTTGTGCCAAGCACAACCGCCACCCCCATGCATTTAATCCCTCCTATGACGTTCGAGGCACCATTAAGCCTGATGCGCTTCCCTTCTCTGAATGTCATTTCGACGGGCGATTTCATTAGGACTTTGCATGTGGCTCGGCCTTCATCTCCACTGGCTGAGTAGACATGGTCCATTCTGGCTTACCTCTTCCTTGCGCTCTCCTGCTGTGCTTCAAACCCTTCTTACCTGCACCTTGGTGCTCTCCTGCAACTGGTTATTCTCTCGGCCTCTCCGCTTACCTGGGGTTTCTCTTGCAAGCCAACCATTTCTCCTGCGCGGTCAGCATGCCTAGGCAAAGAGGCAGGCCAAGAAGGGGCTCGTCCTGGACTCCATCCCGTCTACGAGCACATGTACCTCGCCCTAGTTCTCATTTCAGCTTCGGATGCCTATCCCCCTCACAATATTCGTTCTCCTCGCATTCCTCTCACTCATCGCACTCTTCACAGCCTGACTTGGAACCACTCGCCACCTCTTCCTGGCTTGAAGGTTTGGTTCTCATGCACAGTTCGGTCGGCTTACCCTCAGAGCCCTTCCTGGACAGAGCCTCCACTTCTTAGGCACCTCCTGAAGCACCTCCACTTCCCCTGGCCAGAGTACCTTTGCTGGCTTCTGAAACTTTTCACTTCCACCCACCCTTGGAAGCGCCACCATTTCCACATTCTATCTCTGACTCTATCCCAGATGAGCAGATGTCGGACAACATGGACATTCTATACGGGCTGGCCTTCGACCTCCGACAGGGAGTGGATGATCTACAATTCCGGTTGCAGCAACTGGATGGGAAAGCCTCTACACTCCTCCACATCCTCTCCACCTTCCAGAGAGCAACAGCACAAGCCGAGCACGTCCCAGCAGAAACATTTGGTCGGGGCGAACAGGAGCTTCCAGCGGAGGGTGGAAACCTGGGGCAGGCCATGTAGGTGGATGGGGAGGTGGCAACAGCGGTGGATAATATGGATGCTGACATGCAGATGGAATGGCGAGGAACACCTGTCGAAGAAGAGCTCTGAAACGAGGCCACCCATGCCACCTAGCTGGAATATAAGCCAAATGTATGACCCCTATGGGGACTCTACTTTAGTCTTAGTTTATTACTCTCATTTATGTTTACAGTTTTACTAGTTTGATAGACATGTAGACCTTAACACCGGCTGGCTGAACATTCTGAACATTTTGCAAATCTGGTTTTATTTTTGGAGGCTCTTTATACTTTAATGAAATACTCTTACTTACAAAAAAAATAAAAAAAATTGAAGATTTTTACTAAACGAGGAATTTTATACCAGCAAATACCTTTCAGTGTTCTCCAGCCGCGAGTTAGAGGCTGTGCTAGTAGGTATGATGATGAAAATTCTATCTTTTAATAGGGAATAAAAATAACCTACTAAAAATATTAATTAATAAATTTTATAATAATTCACAAATTCTTTAACACAAATAATAGTGTGGAAAATCTACTTTTGGAAATAAAATAAAATTACAAATGTTTTAGATTATGCTAATGGAAATTTTTAGTATCCACTATAATAATATACACATAAATTAAATTTTGGTGGGGATGACAATAATCATTCTTCCCAACCACACAAGCTAAAACTAATTGATATAAAAATAACTTAAAATATGTGCACAAATATTAACATATAAATTTTAGTTTGTGATAATGGATTTTAAATTTTTGGTAGTAGAAAGTGACTTCATCAATTTATTAATGATGAAGAATAAAATCAGTCCTAAATCATTATAGTAGTGGAAGATGACTCTCAAATTGTTATAGAAAAATGTTATGGAATATACCATTATAGACACAACATTCAGTAAATGGCCACTCCCAAATCATTATAGAAATAGTGGAAGATGAATCTTTATTTTTTAACCATAAGACAACGTATTAAAGTATCAATATGGTCAACTACACAAATTATAATCACAATATGGAAGAAGAATGATTGATTTAGAATGTTACAATCACATTATGGAAGAAGAATGATTGATTTAGAATTTTATCCCTATTTGAGAGAGTAAAACTCTCCAATTCCACATTGATAACCTCCAATACAAATATCGAATAAACAATAAATAAACATTCCATAATTACATGAATATTTATAATTATCATAACCCTAAAATCGTGGATGCTTGTTCCATCTATATATAACTATAAAGAAAAATGTGAATTTCCATGTCGATAACTCAAACATTAACACTAATTGTACTCCTAATAGATTATTACACATTTACTACATTGACATAATGTAGGTAAGGTCATGACATACTAATTATCCCCATTAAAAAATATTCACCTTCAAATATTTCATTAAAAATGTCTACATCCACAAACATGGGTCTCATATGGATGTTATCGCTAGCTTCCAATTAGTGAAACATGAAATCTTCTTGTAGACAACTGATGACAAAGACATTAAATAAGAAATTTTAACTAGGTGAAGTTAGCATTGGTAGAACAATATCCAATGCATTAAACATGTTGGCTAGCACAAGTTGTGTATCAACCATCCCGATAAAGCCTCAATTATGAGCTTTCTTCCTCCTTATGAATTTGGTAATAAATGTCAAACAATTCCCATGTATGCAAGTTGTGTATCAACAATCTCGATAAAGCCTCAATTAGGAGCTTTATTTCTCCCTATGAATTTGGTAATAAATGCCAAATAATTCCCCTGTATTGATGT
>SNQJ01S0039253.1:49241-77560 GCA_010110895.2 Picea sitchensis
TTTCAATTCTTTTTAATTTTTTAATTTGGATTTTGAATATAGTTTTTTAAATGTGATTTTTTCTTCATTTAAAAAATAATAATTTGGGAAGATTTCCTCCTTTTACTTTATTTATTTTTTAATGTAAATTAAAAAAAAAATAGTAAATAAATTTTCAAGTGACCATTTATGATAGAATTTTGGGTTTTTTTATTTGGATAGGGATATGTTTTCAAGGCCATAATTTCAATTAGGTCGTAATTAGCTATAATTTTAATGTTTAGAAAAAAATGGTTTTCTTAAGGTAACATCATTTTTTTGTTGAGGTGTTGATTATAAGGTTTTTTTGAGCTACTACATGACTTTTGAAGGTCATGCTTGAAAAATGTTGTAAGTTTGATCCCATTAGAAAAAATGGTGCAATTGGTAGCCCCACGTTTTGCTTTGGGTGTTGATTTTAAGGTTTTTCTGATCTATTATATGAGTTTTGAAGGTCATGCTTGAAAAATGTTGTAATTTTGACCCCGTTAGAAAAAAATGGTGTTACCGGTAGCACCACTTTTTTATTTAGGGGTTGATTTTCATGTTTTTTATGCAAAAATATGAGTTTTAAGGAATAGAGTTCTCTTTTTGAGGTCACAATTCTTGTTAAGTAGGTAACAATGTTGAAAGTCCAAATTCCAAGAAAACTAAGGGGAAAATACAAGATTGTTGAAATTTTGAAAATATATTTTAAGTAGTTACATCATTAATTACAAATAGTGATATAAATAAGTTTATTGTGTTTGGTTTTCATTATACCTCAATGGAGTTGAAATATCTCGTCTAGGCTCTTATTAAGAATTGGAACCAACATTGAGTCCTCTATGGTGTCATGAAGTGGATTTGGGATTATTGCTTCTTCATATTGTTTGGTATTTAACTTGACTTCTAATTTGATGTTTATTGGTTTATGATAAGGATAAGACATGCTTCTTGTAATTTTTGTAAAAATAAAATCTTAATTTTTTTTTTATTAAGGATTACTTCAAAGTTTGAGTGATCTATGATTACTTTGTTCATCTATTCAAGTTGTATAATTGGAGATTATGAACAAAGTTAAGTCCATTATATTTCGTTGCCTTAGATTAACAAAACACACTCTCATTATCCATATCCATGATGCAAATGTGTTTTGTTGCTCATCCTTTTGCATGTTGAGTCTAGCACCAGAACTATAACGAGGATTATAAAACAATAGTGTGAAATAATGAATGTGTTATAATTCTAGTGTGTAATAATGTGTATGGATTTTTCTACTCATAGAGAAAAATAAAAAATGCATATCATGTCACTTCATTTTCCAACATGACAGTGGGAGAACTCTTGGGAGAAAAAATATAGATGTGATTTGGATAAAACCACCCAATACCCCTTGACATTACCATCCAATTGAGCACAAAGCATCCCTAATTAATTAGCATAAAAAAATTGTCATTGGCGGGTAGCATTATATAGGTATGTTTTTTTTCTTCTTCTTCTTTCTAAATCCTTTAGTTGTTTTTATTGTTATTACCAAAATGAACCTTTTTTTAGTTTAATGAAAACATATTTTATGACATAAATAGTGATATTGTTTTATTTCTTATGGATCCTCAAAAAAATACCTTGAAAATCTAAATTCTAAAAATCTAAACCCCGAAAACATTAAGCTCAAAAATGAAAACTAAAACCCTCAAATCCAACAGGTAGAAATGAGAAACCAAGACTCTCAAAATTCTAATCCTCTAAAAATTCTAAGCCTCAAAATTATAATTTCAGATATTAACAAAATCAATATCTTTGAGATTCGTAAGTTCTATGTTTTGAAAAGGAGACCATTTTCATTTCTCACTTGGGCAAACATTTTCCTCTATCATTGACATGATTTATTAAGGAGCATCACACAACATTACTCTTATAGGGAGATGAAAATGGATTTTTTTGTACATGGGTTTAGATATTAAAATTTGAAAAGAAATAAAAATAAGAAAAGACATGTTGTTTTGCCTCTTCCAAGACCATAGCACTAGCTTGACTCTTAATACTAATAGAACACATATTTCAATTGATTGGTCTTATAACTTAACATCAAATCTAATTGTATAGATCAATGGTACATGGTATTTGATGAAAACCCCATGACAATACACACATACCATTGTACTCCTTTAGGGAGATCCATGCAATATTTATCATACATAAGCATGTCAATTGTTTTTATCTTTTATATTTTCAAGGGATTGTGCGAGGGATGCACCAGGATAGAGATAATACTAGGACTTATCCAAACTATGAACATTTCCCTCCGCTCCCTCTAAATTTTTATCGTTCATATATTCTTGATAGTGGATTGTTATAGTTGTCACAAAGATTAGTTTTCCATGGAACATTTGTTGAGAGTTGTGTGACCAAGAGAACTTCTAGAGGGTATTCATACAGTGTTTCTCACGATACAAAGGAGTCATATCATACTTCTCATTGTAGGGATGTGTTTCCTAGTAGTGTTCATGGTATCGAGGAGGAACTAAACATTTCTCATGGTAGAGAGGTGTCATCTAATACTGCAGAGGCTAGGGCTACAGAGCATCATATTCTACCACATATATGCACACTTGTGGTAGAACCTACTATGGGAATTCATTTGATTTTTCCACTAATGTATTCCTTCAATATTTAAGTCCATCAATATTTACATATGTTCTCTGATATATTTAACAATTCACATACATTTTTTTCATAAATAATGTTTTTATTATATCTAAAGGATTCAATACTTCTACCAAATCCTTGATTTTCATGATTTACACTATTGCATTCTTATTCTTTATATCCACTAGTTGTCCTCTTCCAAACACACTTCTACCTCTCCCTCTTACTATTTTCCATGGGTGTTAGGTTAATTAGTTGACAATTTATTCTTAGCCTTCGGGGCATACACTTCCCTAATTTTCATAATCCTCATTATACATAGCTCACCTTGAATGGTGTACCTTAGTCCATTGATATCGCTAGGAATAACCTCCTCTCCTTTATCAATATGTGTTATAAAAATTGGGTATCTTCACACGAGTTGAACACCTTAAGAAAAATTCTCACACACACAAATCAAAGATTAATATATTGGCGTTTACATGCTTAAAACCACCAAATAGGGAAACATTCCATGGCCCCAACCAATATGGGCACTTGAGACAATGTATCAATGCAACAAGAATATATTAGATGAACATCTCTCACTATTGATCATTTACAAATGACCCTCCATGATATTTAAATACATATCATAGACCAATCATACATTAATCCATCGATCAAATGTTGTTAATATTGACGACGTGTTTGAACTATTGGATCATTCATGTGTAGGAGATGATTGTGACCGTTGAATTAGAAAATTACAAATGCAGTGTGCACACTAAGGAAACACACTAAAAGAATACTTTAATCTAATATTACATTATACCAAGTTGATCTTAATTAACTCATAGTCCCTAAATATCCTAACATCCCCCCTTAAGAACAACTTGGGATATGATTGAAGGATTCATAAAGTGAAGAAAGGAAAAGGAAGGAGGCAAGAAATCTTATCCCCATTTAATTACAACTTCTTGAACACCTAATATCGATTGAAGTTTTAGGAACTTCACTGTACCGAGGAACTTTGTGAAAATCTGGATAACTTTATTATGTGTTTGACAATAGAATACTTCAAGGACACGATATTGAAAAAACTCCCTTATGGAGTGCATGTGTAACTCATTTTTTTTTCACACTAATTTTCAATTGGATCTATAAAAAATACTAAATCAGAAATACCAATCAGAATCTATTAAAAATACTAAATAGGGAATGTCCCTTGAATGGTACTAAATGCCAAACTAAATTTTACCCTAGATGTAGAAAAATATCCATTTTTCTACTTTACAATGGATTTTATGGGGTTCTTTCTTGTATCGAGAAATGAGGACAACAAAAAAGGATATGTTAAGGCAAGTATGAGTTAAATACAAAAGGTTTCAAACTAACTAATGTTACAAAGTGGTGTCTACTTTGGGTGTGGTGGAAAGGTGGAAAGTTTAAATCCAAATTGAAAGGGATACGGGGCTCGTTTATAATCATCCATGTGAAAGTGGTTAAGAACATCACATGTATACTTAGGTTAGGAAAGAGAAATTCCTTCTTAAGTTTTTAAAACTTGGAGACTAAGAAAACAATGTAAATTTCCAAAATTCATCATTTTAAAGCTCTTCTTAAGTTTGGTTTTCACATGGGTAATAAGTTTGGGATCGCTACTAGTGAGTATAAGGTCATGAACATAAAGTATAAGTATGATAATATGGTCACCTACTTGATTGGACCAGTAGACATTAGGGTTAGAGTGGCATCTAAAGAATCCAATGCTATGAAGAAATTGTTCCATTTTTTCATACCAAACTCAAGGAGCTTGTTGGAGGCCATAGAAAGATTTATTGAGGTGGTATACAAGGTTGGAGTCACTCTGAATAAATATAGTAGGTTGTTCCATATAAATTCATTCTTGCAAATCCCCACAAAATAAGTTGTATTTGACATACATTTGATGGACCTCCCATTGATATGATATTGCAAGGGAAAGAACAAGGTAGATGGAATTCATTTTGGCAATGGGGGGAAATGTTTCATTATAATCAATATCTCCTCGTGAAAATCCTTTGGAAACTGACCGGGACTTGTGTCTATCAACAATACCATCTTCAACATTCTTATTAATGTAAACCCATTTTCATTTGACAAGTTTTCTTCCTTTCTATAGAGAACTAGATCTCAAGTTTCATTAACCATTAAGGAACAAAACTCTTCATTCATCACACATCCCATGCTAGATGGCTAGAAGATTCTATAAATATTTCTTTATTTGGATTTTCTAGAAGTTGAGCCAAAAGTGAAGAGGTTCACTAAAACTATGAATGTGTTCAATTCTAATTAGAATGATCACCAACTATATGATTCGTTTCTTCCCTTATTATCTAGACCCATCAAGGAAGCTAAGAAGTTGGTGTAGGTTCAAGTCCAATAGGCTCATGTGGAGGAAGAGGTTGGGAAGGTGGATATTTTTTTTCATCCTCACTATCCATAGATGAAGAATGATCCAAAATATAAGAAAAAGCATAACAAGAAGAGGAATTATATTGCAAATGCGTCAGGAATGGATCATAGGCTAAAGATGGCACAAATGTTAAATCATGCATGTAGGATGAGAAATTTTCATCAAACTTATAATCTCTTATAATAATGATTGATGATGTATTAGGTAAAAGAAGTCTATAACCTTTTACATCCTTTGAATAACCAACAAAAATTCACTTCTTACTTTTACACTATAACGATTTCCTTTTCTCATCAAGAGTGTGTTCCCATGCTTCGCTACCGAACACATGAAAGTGGCTTATATATAGTTTTATGTTACTCCATGATTCTGATTATTAGATGTTTTAAATCCTTTGTGTGAGTGGGATTAAATATGTAATTCTCACAATAAATGGATTCCACCCAAAAATGAGGACTTAATCCCTTACATTATATCATACAATTTGCCATTTTTAAAAATGTTTGATTCTTTCCCTCGATAACACCATTTCTTTGGGATATGTATGGAAAATATGTTGCATTTGAATTCCTTATGTAGTGTAATAAGATATAAATTAGTTCTTAACATATTCACCACCATGATATGTTCTCAACCTATGAAGTTGTTGTCCATATTGATTTTCTAAATAGGCCTCATAGGCCAAAAGTATGTCAAAAAAATCACTCTCAAGTTTTTAGAAATAAACCCAAGTGAATTTGGGGAAGTCATCAATGAAGGTTAAGAATTACTTTCACCCTAATAAAGAATTAGAAGGAAGAGGACCGCACAAATCGCTATGCACAAAATATAAGGGGGCCTAAGAATTCCAAGAGTCATGTTTTCCAAAATTGTCTCGATGATGTTTACAAATAACGCAACTCGAGAAAACACAATATATACAAGAAAATATAGGAATAAAACTAGCCATATTTTGTTTAATAGTTGTTGTAATGAATTGTAGTTGAGGTGGCCAAATCACTCATGCCAAAGTCTTATCATGTCATAACTTTGAGAAAAAAACAAAGAAGCAAGAGAAGATGACGCAAAGTTGCCAAATTTGTGCACCATGGTAATATCATCAACTCTTCCCAATGCTAGAATATGTTGAGGATCCCTTAAGTTATTTATTAAAATTTGGTGAGGTGAAAACTCCATGATGTTTCCTTCACAAAAACGAGTGATTAGATAGATAGAAAGAAGGTCATAGGAAAGGCTAGAAACACATAGTACATCATTAAATTGCCATGGAATACCTAAATGCTTCTCAATCCTACAAAACTTACAGATCTATCATCACAATAAACATATGTTTGGTGTTACATTGATTAAGAGAAGGAAAAATGGCTTGATCCCTTAAGTGCTTCCATCTTCTTGAAGTAATGTGATTCTAGATGACCTTCTTGCCAAGAAAACATGAAATCCTTGTTAGACTTTTTTTTCATTTGGCTTAGCATTGGGAGAAAAAGAAGGTTTAGAGGGTTTGGAACCCCCCCTTTTTTTTGGCAAGGAAGTTGCTTGTTCGGAGGATTGGGGCCTTTCCTCTATTATGCCATTAATTGTTTTTTAGATTTATTATAGTATTGATCAATCCAATATGAAAGAGCTTAGCTTTCTCTCTAATAAGAGAATCACAAAAATCTTTAAAGGAGAGAATTTTATAAGTAGACCCATGAGTAGTGAGGGCTTCTCTAGTGCAGTGAAAAAGATATAAATACAAAATAGGTAGTTTCAAGCTTAGTAAGAATATCATATACGAGTTGAGTAATGAGGGCTTCTCTAGTGAAGTGAAAAATATATAAATACACAATAGGTAGTTTCAAGATTAGTAAGAATATCATATATGAGTTGATCATATTTATTTCATATTTTACACCATTGAAGTAAAATTTCAAGTGTATTAAACTTAGATAGAAAATACTCAATGCAAGAGAAATCACTAAGATTTAGAGAAATCAATTGATTGTCAAGTTGTTGGGCTTGAATCTCATTGTGTTCACCAAATACAGATTCCATATTTTTCCAAACATTTATTGGGGTTCCAATCCCTTGCAAGTGAAAGTTTAAACCACTATAGATTGGCATCCCTATCAATTCACATGATGAATCATTTTTATTGTCATTTTTGGATTTTTTTATGCATTTCTTGTGGTGGTTTTTGTTCCCAAGTTAATCTGTAAAATTCCTTACTTCTAAGTAAATCCTCCATACTAGATTTTCATGAAAAGTAGTTACACTTTTAAGTAGGATCTCACTTGGATTAGACATATTACAGTATTAAATAAATAGCACTTTAAAAAAAAACTAACTTCTCAGATAGAAAAGGATTAAAAAATTAAGCACTTTCTAAACGACATTTTGAGGCCCTAAACTTCTAGGGTCATTTTGAGGCCCTAAACGACATTGTTTTGGCACGATAATGCCTATTAGATAGCCATAAGCATGTACTGGACCATTTGGAATGCGTACTTAATGGATAGAAATCTTCAATGAGCTATCGAGTGCCCCAAATAGAGACTGTATGCAAACATTAAACCCCCAAGAAGTTGACGTATCAACTATCCAAATTGAGGCCCATAAACCTTTTGGTGTTTCTTCTTGTGGGATAAGGGTTTGGGATGTTTAGGGTTTTCTCATTGAATATTTGTGTTAAAATTCCTTTTCATCCTCTTTGTAATCAAATTCTTGTGAATGAGCATAGTTGACACATGTTTCTCTTCAGGGATAAGACACCACCATTCCAACTAGTTTGTGTGCTTTGCATTTTACAGTCTTTTGCATTCCATTCATTAATAGAATATGATTTTAATTATATTACTGTGTTTCTTTCTATATATCTATGTGTTTCCTTATTATATATTTTCCTTCATGTCGTTCTTAGCCTAGTTCGGATTAGAAAACTTGGCTAAGTGACTAGAGGAGGCGAGCCAAGACTTATATGGATGGGAACTCTGCACTTGGGGATCGCGATCATATAGCATGGTGGATTTAGGAACATGTCATCGTAGATCAATACCAATGGGTGCACTCACCTTGCAGACGCCTTGGGAACATCATCATTGGGTGTTTTTGTGTAGAGGACTCAAGGTGTGGAGATGTGGAGCTGACTCATGTGACAAAGGAGTGGGGGTGTGACCCAACAAAAAAACGTGATGGTTGGATGTATCACAGCTTGATTGATTCAAACGACAAGGAGAATTGTTTGGTTGGCTCAACCTCACCGAAAGGATGCTATGATTTTTGAAAGAAAGGGCATGATGGTTAAGTGAGGAAAACACACATATATGGAAGAGTGTGATGAGAAAAAGACAACAACTTGGTGAAAAACTTAATGGAGAACAAGGCCAAGTGTTTTGAGGAAAATTCATGCAGAGTGGGGCAAGCTCCCCAAAGGAGCCAAGTCTCTCCACATGGGAGGACTTGTGATACCTTGTGGAGGTTCTATGTATAGATTTGGGGAAATCTCTCTTTGGATTAAGTTTGATAGGTAGGATGGGTTCTGAGTTGGGAATTTCACACAATGCAGAGAAGTATTGTGATGGATAATGAGATAAGTTTAGTTGCGACAGTATGAGGAGGATGTGTCAAGACAAAAGGGTGATACAAGTCAATTGATTTGGAAGACTTTTATCTTACGTGTCATCCTTGTGCTCCCTTCTTGTACAAAACACATTGTATTGTATATTGTTGTAACATCTTGTATAATAAGAAGATTTTTATGGGTGTTAGGCACCTCTAGTGCCACCCTACCATACTTGTGTCTATTTCATGTGTATGTATGTTTCTTGTTCATGGTTCACATATTTGGCTAAGTATAGAGCTTGAAAAATGTATATGTTAAAAAACACAAGTGTAATGTAATGAAGTGCATGGTTAGGTGGGTGCCTTTGTGAAAAATAGTTAATTGTTGAGACTTGACTCACCAAGTAGCCCAAGGTGTAATTATGGGAAAACCTTGAGTGAAGAGGAGTAGTCGAAACAAAGTACTCTCAGTTTGGTCTAGATGTCGAGCTGGAAAAGTCACAGTGCTGCATGACCCGAGGTGTTGGGTGACTTGAATGTGAAAAGTCGAGTTGGATCCCTAAGAAGACAGTGGGCGCATGAAAACACCTTCATATTTCCTTCTACCTTTCCATCGCATTCATGCTCCTCTTATATTAGCCATTCCATTTATTCTCAACAATTTCCCCTTCTTGTACTTCTACCCAACAAAACCTCCTTGTTGGAACTATAAAATCTTCTTGAAACAATTCTACTCAACTATTCTCCTTAATTAGAATTGTTCCATTAAATGGGATACTCCTACCCTGATATGAAGCTTGGTGTAACATTTTCAGGAATTAAAAGTAAAACGCATGAACAATGTCACAAATGAAAATTAAAATGCAATCGAGCACACAACACAAAAAATTGTATGATTCTCAACAATTTTCCCTTCTTGTACTTCTACCCAACAAAACCCCCTTGTTGGAAATATAAACTCTTCTTGAAACAATTCCACTCAATTATTCTCCTTATTTTGAATTGTTCCCTTCAACAAGATACTCCTACTCTATTACAAAACTTGGTGTAACATTTTCGAAAATAAAAAATAAAACGCATGAACAAAGTTTCAAATGAAATTTGAAACTTAAAACGTAATAGAACACACAACACCAAAAAAATTGTATACGTGCATACAAAATTTTGAATACATAAACACAACCACATTATACTTTTAATGCTTAAAGAAATTCCACTATCCTAAAAAAAATACCAAAAACCCTTTAATTAAGTCGAAAGGCATACACCTATTGACAATGGACACATTTAATAGGTTTTTAGTGCTTAATCAGTTTTTTATGAACAAGATTAAATATTGATGGAATATTCTTAGTCATCCCAATAAATCAATGGTTGTGATTTCAACCACTAACTTCCTCACTATTATAAAGGCATCTCTTTACATGTTTATTTTTTACTTTTACTTGATCATATTTAAAATTTACTATGGTGGCTAGTTGATTACCACGTCAGAGTGATTAATAAATATTAAGATTTTGTTACAGAGTAGAGAGATGTGAATCCACGTTTCATTTTTTGGGCCAGCTAAAACCTTTTGTCATTCACCATCCACAAATTTGTGGTTGTACTAGTATTAATATCGAATAAGTATTAAAACTTACACAACTACATAATAAGCCAATGCATACAATTCTCTCTAATTGTCCTTGCTAATATAAGAGAGTGAATAAACCTCTTTGCATACAATTCTCTCTAATTGTCCTTGCTAATATAAGAGAGTGAATAAACTCTCTCTTTTTTTTTTTTTTTTTTTCTCTCTTCTGATGGGTGATTCTGCCATGTCAGTGTGGATGTAATCATTTGTTGTTGTTCTTGAAGCCAATGTCACAACAAATACCATAAAATAAAGAATAATGACTGAAATATAAGGAATAAGATGTAAGTGGAATCCCTGTGATTTGTGAAAGAATGAGTAACGTCTAATTTAATATGAAGAACTAAGATGTAAGTGGAAGCCCTGCGATTTGTGCTTTGACTTCTGGAAGGTATTGAGGAACTTAACGCGAATGTGATGATGGAAGAGAATTTTAGAAATGCTTTAGTTTGGTCCATTTTTAAAAAACACATTGTTGAATTTTGATAAATATTTTTTGAATTTTTGAACAAAATTTTATTTTTATTATATTAATTTTTAATTCAAACTTATAACTATCATTATATTTATTAATTCAAATTCAAATTCAAACTCAAACTAACTTGGTAACTATTACTATTTGTTATCTATTATTTTTTTCCTATCTTTTTCGTTAATGCATTCTTTTTCTATATAATTCATTATTCTTTTTCTTATCTTTTTCGTTCATGCATTCTTCTTCTATATAATTCATTCCACTTTGGTTCTTCCACATCTCTCTATTCCACTTTGTTTCTTCTACATCTCTCTATTAGTTCTTTTTCTTCCTCCTATTTTTTCTCTAATATCTCTTCTTATTTCCCGCATCCCAAAACCAGGAGGACAGATTAATAATAATGCCTCTCTCCCACTCGATTCGTCCTCTAGTAAAATTTTAATAAGTTTCATTAATTTAAATAAAGCCTGGATCATATAAACCCACCACATGTTATACACCTGAAGATCCATTAAAAAATCTGTACACCCAATTAAACTGTGATTAACTTAGCACATTCTACATCTATTTTGGGTTTAATATCTCGATTCTCCATGTATGAACCTTGAAACCTGATGGAGCGTTGGCCCTTCGATCATGCGAGAGAACAGTTTGAACGATTTTGACAAACTTTGAGACGAGTGACTTCCAAAAATTTTGAACCGTTAGATGAGGACTAGATCTGATGGTCAGGGTCGCATATTGACGTTTTCCTCTAACAGAATTTGCTTCTAAAACTCACTTGCGCGATGGAATATGGACCGTTTGTGGCAATTGGGTTGACGACCTGGATTATTTTGGGTTTTTTCTACACATTTAGACTTCCAAAATAGTTGTGGGGCGTCGATTTACTTGGCAGAAGATCGAACGGTGCAGCTGTTTCAGCCTCCGATTATCCTCCCCCTCAGTTTTGCATCTTTGATCAGCAACGAGAAAAGGATGGTGGCGGTCATTGCTCTGCTCCGGCATCATTGCATCAATAGTTTGCAACTTGCTCACCCTAAGAAACGCTTTCAGAGACAAAAGGAGATGGAAGATGACCTGCACAAATAAGAAATCACTAGTCTAAATTCAATCTAGGTGCAACAACAGACAGGGAAACTGAGCGCAGCGCAGTGATTAAATATTGTGCGCCGCAAAAAGAAACTTCGCCACTGAAACACTCGGGACTTACCACACGATGGAAAATCTACTGGAATTCCTGTGCGTTGTGATAAAATCACTTAATGAAACGATTTATGGATGCAGAATAAGAATAACACAGTGCTAGGATTAACACACAAGTTCAAAAATACACATGAAATTTGACAACACACAAAATACTTGATATTAATAAATTTGGGTGGGGGCAGACGCATGAATACAAAATAAAATAACTAAGATGAGATTCTTCACGACTCTGTTCTTTCTTTACTTCTGATATTCGACTAACTAAATATTCGGACTTATATGAGCTACCATTGATACTTCCTGCAGAAGTAAGACTGACTTAACATTAAAAACCACCATTAATACGACTCACTTTCAACTACTTAACTAGATTCCATAAACATAAGATCGGATCCATTAATTTAACTCCCCTGCTTGTATACTAAAAAGTAAACTAGTGAGAATAGGTTGCTGACTAAAATAACCAACCAACAAATATTCTAACTGAAAAAATCGACTAACTGATAAAGGAGATGTGAAGCTCACCAACTTGTAATTACTATGTCCAACATTCCCCCTTAATTATAAGTAGGTGGGATTACATCAAAAATTTGAATTTTCATTTACTGTCACTCATATGTTACTGACTCCCGGACTATTGCGCAGATATTGAAATGCATCTATTGCTAAAGCTTTTGTAAAAGTATTTGCGACTTGTTCTTTTGACCTGCAAAACTCTAAGCAGATCTCTTTGTTAGTCACCAATTCATTGATAAAATGATACATTATATCAATGTGCTTAGTTTTTTTGTTAAACACATGATTATTTGATAACATGATGATTGAATTGTTGTCACAAAATACTGTAGTTGGTTTCTATTGTTTCTGCAACAAATCTTTTAACATTCTTCTCATCCAAACTGCTTGACAAGTTGTGATTGTAGCTATGATGTACTGTGTTTTTTATGAAGAAAGAATTCACATATCGCAGTATCCTCTTTCCTTCCTTCCAATGTGATTCTTTTGGAGTTTACGTGAACCTTGAAATTATGCTCACTCCATACATAATATCAAGTCTTATCGTTGTTAGATACATAAGACTTCCTACCAGTCTTTTAAACAATGTATGATCCACCTTTGACCCTTTATCTTCCTTTCTTAACTTCAATCATGTTATGGCAAGTGTTGGGGCTGCTTTGAAATTTTTCATATTGACTCTTTTCAATATTTAATGTGCATACTTAGACTGTGAGATAAATATACCAATTTTGGATTGGTGAACTTCAATTCCCAAAAAAATATCTCATGAGCCCTAAATCAGTTATTTAAAATTCATCATTCATGACTCACTAAAAATATTCTATGCCAAAATCACCTGTAAATATCAAATCATTTACATATAATAAAACAATTAACATATTACCTTGTTGATTTGCTTTGATCTATAGTGTTTGCTCACTTTCACTTCTTTTAAATACATTTTGTGTGAGATAAGAATCTATTCGACTATACCAAGCTCTGGGAGCTTGCTTTAACCCATACAATGATTTCTTCAATCTCTACACTTTGTTTTTTTTTCTTGGAACCTCATAACCTTGTGGTTGTTCCATATACACTTATTCTTCTAAATTTCCATTCAAAAATGTTGACTTTACACCCATATGATAAACTGGCCACTTGTACTACGCGACGATGGCTAGCACAGTTCTGGCTATGTCCATGCACACAACTGGTGCAAATGTTTCATTGAAATCAATTCTAGGTTGTTGTGTAAAACCTCTTGCAATTAAACTTGCTTTGTACTTTTGCACATTTCCATCTGCATACTTCTTGGTTTTATAAATCCATTTGAAACTTATAACATCCTTATATTCAAGTACATCTACCAATTTCCATGTTTGATTATTTTATATCCATCTGATTTCTTCATCCATGGCTTGTGCCCATCCATCATCTTTGATTGCTTCTTCAAAATTTAATGGATCATCTATTTGTGAAAATAGAGAAAAAACTGAAAATGTTTTTTTTGTGTCCTCATTATATATATGGCGTAGACTTCTTGTCTTCCTTGGTAAAAAACTAGCTAATGTTGGATCTGAATATGTAGAAGTACTCAAACTGCTTGTTGATGTTTGTTGCTCTCTAGGTGTAGACTGTGCACCTGTTGTTTGTACTGGAGTATTCTGCGTTGTGATTTGCACCACAGTGTCAGATATAGAAGGGACTGTGCATTTTCCTATGGTTGGTTCTTGAACCACTTCATCTTATGTGTCATCATGCTCCATTATATCAATAATTTTGAATGTCTTTGTTATGCTTCCACCCGATGCTTCATTCTCCATGAACTAAAGATTGTGGTTGATTATGACTTATCTTGCGACATGGTCATACAACTTGTATGATTTTGTGTCTTCAGAATACCCAAAAATATATACATTTTTTTCCTTTGTTGTCCATCTTTTTTCTCATCTCATCTCGAACATGTGTGTATGTGACACAACCACAAACTTTTAAGTGTGCCACATTATGCTTCATACCTGTCCAGACTTCTTGAGGAAATACGTTCTTCACACTCTTTGTTGGACATTTGTTCATGATGTATACTGCATTTGCTACTGCCTCAGCCCAATACTCATTTGAAAAATGTTTGGCAACCAACATATTGCACGCCATTTCCATGATGGTTATGTTCTTTCTTTCTACGACACCATTATGTTGTGGTCTATACCGCACAATAAATTTCTTGTAGATGCCATGAAATTTACAAAAGTTCTGAAATTATCTTGAGATATACTCTCCTCCTCTGTTAGTTCTTAGACATTTGATGTAATCACCACTTTTCTTCTCCACAAGTGATTTAAACCGCTGAAAACAACCCATTGCGTCAAATTTATGCTTTAGGAAATAAATCCATGTCTTTCTTGAGAAATCATCAATAAAAGTTAGAAAATAAATATTGCCTCCTATAGATGGAGTTTGCATTGGTCCACAAATGTTTGAATGTACAATTTCGAGTGGGGATTTTTCTCTGTAAGACTTGCCAATTGGAAATGATTCTCTATGTTGTTTGCCAAATATGTAGCCTTCGCATATCCTTTCTTCTTTTTCAATCAATGGTAAACATTTTACCATATCCTTTTTGTTTAGTAGCTTTAGACCTCCAAATTTCAAGTGTCCAAATCTGAAATGCCACAACCAGGAATCCTCCTACACTTTAGACTGAAATGTTGCTTGTATTTCTGTGTCGTTTTCTCCTTTCTTGATACTACATGCACTATTTTCTTCATTGGAACTGTGAACACTTTCTACTATAAATGGAGTGTCTAACTGTGCATCTTTTTCTTTACCAACAACTAGCGTTGTATTCTTATTATTGGTTGGATTCAATGTCAATGGGATTATTCTGTTACTTGTCATCTGGATTCTTGCAATAAGTTGATTGCTTGGGAATTTATCCATAATCACACAGTGATTATCTTCCATGTATATTATGTATCCTTTTTGTAACAACTGTTATGTGCTCATCAAACTATGCTTCAGACCGGAAACATAATATACATCAGGCATAACTTTTTGTTCTCCTTTCTTAGTTAAAATGTTTATACTGCCTTTGCCCAATACAATTACTTGGATATATATTCCAAGTGTAACCTTGGTTTGGACCGACTCATCCAAACTAGAAAGAAATTCTATGTTTCATTTCATGTGCTTACTACAACCTTAATCTAAATACCATATGTCACAAGGACTTGCGTGAGCAACATTGCATTCAAATGGGGATACTATAGACATTACCTCAGTGCGTTCCATAAACATAGGATTGGTTTGATTATTTGTGTCGTTTGACTGATATTGACTTTGTTTGTTCTAATTATATTGTCTCTTCCTATAGTCATATGCATAATGTCCATAATTTTTACAGTAATGGCATTGAATCTTTGATTTATTAGTTTTGTGACCACTTGGTTGAATGGTATTTGGGTTCTGACTTCTTCCACTAATCTTTCTAGGACTGCTACTATGTCCACCTCTAGCAGAACTTCTTCCTCTGCCTCTAGAGTTTTCTCCCCCCTTTTCTCTTCTATGACTTATAGATGACTACGCAGAAAATGCATTCTCTAATGACATACTTGACCTATTCAATATGTGTTCATGATTAATGAGGGAAACTTGTAGTTCATCTAGACTAAACTAACTCAATTCTTTGCTTTGTTCTAGAGTCACAACAAGGGTATCAAATTTAGGAGGAATACTCCTAAGTACATTCTCAAAAAATGTTTTGTCTTATATGGTTTCACCATGAGACTTAAACTGATTTATTAGGCCAATGACATGGGTATAAAAATAATCTACTATATTTGAACATTTCATTGACAGAGTTTCAAAATATCGTCTAATAATTTGTAGTTTAGAAGTCTTGACTTTGTCCATACCTTGATAAGAGGTTTGTAATATGTCTCATGACTCTTTGGCTTGCTTTGTTGATGCAACTCTTGGGAGTATGATCTCATGCATGGCTTGATGTATGTAAAACATCGTCTTTTCATTCTTCTTCCTTTGATCTTTCAAGACATCCGCCTCAACTTATGTGAGTCCATTATATGTTGTTTGATCTATTGCTTCCACATAACCATTTTCAACTATATACCATACATATTGACCTCGAAACAATGCCTTTATGGTCAAGGACCACATCTCATAATTCTTGCTTGTAAAAGTTGGAGGTTGCAGATTTGAAGTAGAAGCCATATTTCATCTTTCAACAAAGTTTCTACTCTTGAACTTGTTTTGATAGAACCTCTCTTGATCAACTTGATTTTTATAAACCTGCTCTGATAGAGCCTTCTCTGATCAACCTGCTCTGATTCTAGCTCTAGGAGCAACAAGACCTAGGGAAACTGTGTGCAATGCAATGATTAAATATTGCACGCCACAAAAAGAAACTCTGTCACTGAGACACTCAGGACTTACCGCGCGATGGACAATCTACTAGAATTTATGCGCATTGTGATAAAATCACTTAATGAAATGATTTATGGATGTAGAATAACACAGTGCTATGTTTAGCACATAAGTTCATAAATACACATGAAATTTGACAACACACAAATACTTGATATTAATAACTTCGGTGCAGCGTGAGAATACAAAATACAATAACTAAGATGAGCTTCGGCTACAATGGCTTCGTTGACTTTACAGACACTAAGCTTGTGCTCTTAGACTTCTTGGACTCCTCAGTTGTTGTTGTTGTTCTTCACGACTTTGTTTTTTCTCTACATTTGTTATTCAAATAAGTAAAGTCTCAGACTTATATGAGCTACGACTGAGACTTCCTGTAGAAGTTGTTCTTTCTCTACATTTTTTATTCGAATAACTGAAGACTCAGACTTATATGAGTTAGGACTGAGACTTCCTACAAAAGTAAGAGTGACTCAACATTAAAGACGACCATTAATACGACTGACTTTCAAATACTTAACTGGATTTGAGAAAGATAAGATGAACTCCATTAATTTAGCTCCTCTACTTGTCGATTGATAAAACTGATCTTGCATAAATGTAAAACTAAACTAATGAGCAGACGTTGCAGACTGAACCGACTGACAAATCTTTTGACTAACTAACTGACTGAAAAATCGATGGAGATGTGAAGCTCATTGACTTGTCATTATTATTTCCAACATTCAAAGGTCGGGTTTCATGAATGCATTGATGTCTATCACGGCATGATTGTCGTTCTGATCCCACTAGAAATTATTTCACCAAAGTTACAAAGAAACAACAAAAATCTGATGAACAAAAATTATTTAGATCGAGTTGTAATGTAAAATTTCACATTCGATAAACCAGGAAAAATCAGTAATTTGCAATTACCTACCGACCATGTTTAACATGTGCATATCATCGAACTGCATCAAACCGAATAGAATAATTCCACTTGATCAACAAAGAATCATGAATGAGACAAAGAGAACATGCCTGGAATCAATTCCAATCCCAATCTGTTTAGGCCTCATTCGCTTGAATTTTCAACAACAACTATGTTAATGACTTACACTACGCAATTAATCCCAAAAATAATATCTAATATCTTGCACTGCGGAAGCCCCTCTATGCTTAAACAACTATGTTGTCAAAATCAAATATGGCCGAATATTAACAATTTATTTGTGTATGCTTGCATGAAGTGGGAATAAAAACTCTCTTGGGCCAACCCGACATCCTTCCCAATATCTTTTTTCAAATTCATGGGTAATGGAACAGGGAGATTTTACAAAACAAAGGGCAATGAAACATGTAGCTTTAGATTTAAACTTCCATTCTATACATCTATTTAAAAATGTTATGCTTGAAATATAGATTTGGGCGACGAGTACACTAGCTCTTTTCTTAACCATTTAATTAATTCTTTGTTATAACATTTTATATATGCATTATTAATATAATATAAATATTAATAATTTTAGAATGATTTTATATTGTATTTTAAAAGTGAAAAAAAATTAATTCAGTTTTTTTTTACAAATTGTGTATAAAAATTGAGATCTCAAATGTTGTTTTTAATAGACATTCTACTCTTCATGATGGACAAATAAAACTAAAACAATAATTAAAAAGAGTGTTTAGATGGATATTTATAGGGTTAAAAAATAAGATTAATCATTATGGAAAAAAAAAAAAACTATTACATGTGAAAAATGATTAAAAGAATATAAGAATAGGTAGAAATAAAAGTTATTTAATGTTAATATTAGAATTGAAATTAATAGAAAAGGTTAAAAAAATAAAGTTTAAGAAAGAGAATTTGTTAAGTTTGTATTTCCACGAAAAGACAAAGATGACTAAAAATGAGGAGATGGGTAAAAAAGAAAAAAAGAAAATAATAACATTAGAGCTTAGAATAAAAGATAAAAATTAAACCACTAAGAAATTAAATAATAACAATAATTAAGAAATAAAATAAAATAAAATAAAAGAAGAAAGGCTAATGATCAATTGGATGGATATGGGTTTCCAAGATTGGAGCTTTCCAAATGATATGAGAAGAGTAATAGGTTTCTTAAACTAGAATTTTAGTTTAGTCAAAGCAAATGAGGTAATTAAATTTGTGGGAGTGTTTGGAAATAGAAGGTGTACGGTATATGTTCTTTGAGACGAGATTTAAATGATCTATGAATTTAGCCTATGTATGATTTGTCACACCTTGGATATATGGAAGAGAAATGAGGCTAAGCATTGGTCACAAGGGCCTTAGTTAGTTGGGTCTTTTATTTGTGAAGGAAATGAGGATTGGAAATTCAAATGGCTCGAGTGAGAGTTCGACAAATTTTTGAGTAGGTGATAGTGAGAATGGGCATGGGTTGGTGTGAATATTTCTCCTATAAACTTGGGTGAGGGTGCAAAGGGGAAGGCTGGTGATGAGGACATCCAAAAAGGGAAGAGATTTTTCATTTTGGTATTCCATAGTAAAATTGATATGGGGTGAAATGCTATTAAGATATTAAAAGAAAGAGGTGAAAGTGGGATGGTTATGAGGCCAAACAAGGAAGGTATCATCAGCAAATAGAAACCAACATTTGAACTTAAGATGAAAGTTGTTTAAAGACAATGCTTCCAAATGTTCCATAAAAATATTAGCCACAAATGGGGATAAGGACCTTTTGTTTATTCATAGCATATTTCTTTGTACCTTTTGTTTATTCATAACATATTCTTTTAAACATAAAGAAAAATAAATCCTTAATTTTAAATCATATTTCAAAATCAAACATTGCATATACATAAATATATAAAAATATTAATAATTTTAAATTTTAAAAAAATATTGCTAATTAAAAAAATGGTTTATTGATTTTTTTTAATAATAAATTTTCAAGGAAAATCTATTTCTCTAAAAACTCTAATATTTCCCCAAAACAAATACATTTTACATGTGTATAAAATACACATGAGAATTAAAAATATTTCCAGGCTTGTTCGGAGAGACCACAGTATTGTCATATATTGTTGATATTATGATCTCTCTGTACATGCCTGAAAACACTCCTCACCACAAAAATCTCATCAATCAAATCAAAAATATTTTATTAACATTTATTTATAGGAAAACCAATTCCAAAGAAGTCCAATTCCAGAAAATCCAATCTTATCAACTTAACTTTCCATGCAAGATTCTCTTCCAAAGATGACCTTCAATGTACTATATATAGATAGACCATCAGCATTATTGTTAATTATAAATTTAAATTATAATGTTAGCTTGCATCACTATAAATTATAAACTAGAATGTTCGGGTTGTTTTACAAGTCTTTCATGTCAATGGTGATGTGCTTATGATACTGCAGAATAAAATAGAATGGGGCCAAGACTTGTTTGTAATGGGGCCTACTTTAAAAATATGAATGGTCTGCATCGAAATAACGAATGAACTAGACTGGGTATCCCTTCCCATCATCATTGCAAAAGAGAAATTCCATTCAGGGTTGATTTGATTTCGAACTCCCCGAAGTATAGGGCTTTAATCTGGCTAGACCTAGTTAGAAGGGGAATCCCACTTGATTTCCAACTTTTTAAGGTGGTGGAGACCACCTGAGTCCTTTTTGAAATCAAAGTTTGATTGGGAAAGTGACAAAAATAAAGCTTGGGGATAATGATAATGATAAAGACTTTGAAGGTGAATCAACAACATTAACATTTTAGGTTAGCTTTGGCCACATATAACAAATTCATTATCCTATGTTTTTAAACTACCTTATAATATTGCACAAATTATTTAACACAAATAAGAGTGTGGAAATCTTAGTTTTTGAAAAGGGTATGAAAACAAGTGTTGCATGGCAGCATAGTCCCTGCCAGATTGGAATGGGGATAAATGTGACCGAGTACAAACACATGGGTATCAAGTTGAAGTACATGTGGTATCCATGCAAAATTTAGTATTCCCGAATTAGTTTTATTTGTAATTTATCAAAAATTATTAATGTCTAGTACATCAACAAAGGTTCCTAGTATCTAAGTTTGATAGTATAGGAAATATTTAAAAGGTTCCTGGACAAAAGAAAAATAGTGTACAATAATAATAAATTTCCTAGTAATAACATCTGTTACATCAACATTTAAAAGGTTCATGGACACAAAACATTTAGCATACAATAGAATAGTAACAACATCGTGCAACAAAGGCATTCCCGAATTAGTTTTCTTAGAAAGTAATAACGTCTGTTACATCAACAAAGGTTCTTGGACAAAAAAAATTTAGCATACAATAGGACACAAAATATCTAGCATTCCCAAATTAGTTTTCTTTGAAACTAACAAAAAAGGTTCCTGGACACCCAAAATTTAGCATACAATAAAGGCATTCTCGAATCAGTTTTCTTTGAAATTTATCAAAAATTAATAATGTCTGTTACATATTTCTGGAAATTACATCAACATTTAAAAGGTTCCTGTACACAAAAAATTTAGCATACAATAGAATAGTAATAACGTCTATTACATAGGTTCGTGGACAAAAACACAAAAAAAATGTAGCATTCCCGAATTAGTTTGCTTTAAAACAAGGGCTCCTAGACACAAACAAAATTGAAATTTATCAAATTACAGGTTCTCGAACACCAAAAATTTAGCATACAATAGAATAGTAACAACGTCGTGCAACAGAGGCATTCCCGAATTATTTTTCTTTGAAAGTAATAATGTTTGTTACATCAACAAAGGTTCTTGGAAAAAACAAATTTATCATACAATAGGACAAAAAAAATATAGCATTCTCGAATTAGTTTTCTTTGAAACAAACAACAAAGGTTCCTGGACACCCAAAATTTAGCATACAATAAAGGCATTCTCAAATCAGTTTTCTTTGAAATTTATCAAAAAATAATAATGTTTGTTACATATTTCTGGAAATTTAAATGTGTTTTTCAAATGGGATTGGGGATCCCGCGAGCTATAATAAGAAATAAGTGCAATAATTAGGAATGTTGAAAGAAGAAGTGTGTGACGATAGAGAAGAATACCTGAAAAGAAGAAATTGGAAGTTATGAGTGTTTGGTTACAGTTTTCTATTTAAAGAGGTAATAACTAGATTGATAAAGAAAACAACATGACGGTATAGACGTAAACTGGATTGATAAAGAAAACAAGATGACAGTATAGACTTACTATGAAGCCGATGTGTGTTTGTTGCTATCGTCGATGATTAGTGGAATCATGTCGATCGGTTGTTTCCCTTCCTGGATGAGGTTGTCCATTCTCTGTTGAAACCATTCTTCAATGTAGCTTCTCATGGGGTCCATTTTGATTTCATCCCGGATTTCTATTTTGTAAAGGTCGTTTTCTAATTTCCTTAGATCCATTGAAATATTATGCAGTCTCTGTTCAATTTCTTCATTGTGTGCCGAATAGTCCAGTACCTAGCACTCGAGCTCATCTACACGATGTTCAACTATGTCGTAAAACTTTTCGAAAGACAACCCCTTTAAAATATCAAGTTGTTCATGGAAGGCTTCTTTGGTCATTGATAAGGATTTGAGAATTAATTTTGGTTCTTGAACCTCGTTGGTACTTCCAGCTAAGTCTATTTGGATCAGGCTTGTGAATAATTCTTTCATTTGTAATATGGCTTGTTTACATGATTCAACAATGAGCTCCAGGTTCTTAACTTTCTTTTTCCAGCACGCTTTTACTTTTTTGGTCTTCTTTGGGGAGGGGAGTTTCTCTTGTCTTCTTTTCAGTTCTGAGGTGTTGACGACATGGTTGGAAAAAGGGGTCAACACCTGTTCATAGAAACATTGATCATTTTTTAAATTCGCCTCCAAATGTTCGAGCAAATCATTTGCCTTCTTTCGGAAGGAAACTAAATTTTGTGATGTTTCCCAGGCTTCAGTAACTAGCTGCATTCTTTTCTTGATGTTATTCTCTACAAGGGATCTAGAGAATGCAAGGAGGGTAGATGATACTTTCATCGTGGTTGCAGTGGTACCAGGCACATCTTTTTCTAAAGGACTAAAAAATTCTCGGGTGGCAATGAAAGCCTCCTCAAATTCGCTGAGGCATTCTTTCAATATGGCATTTTCCACTTCAATTCCTCCAATGGAATCATCAAGAGAATCACCAGTTATGCAGTGAAATAGGGAGATTTGGGATGACCGCATTTTCCTAAAGTTAATCTATGTGTGATATTTGCCTTTCCTATTTGTTACATCTCTCTTTTCAATGACCATGTTTTTAGATTGGATGTAAAAAACAACGCTCTGGAATATGAAGGATTCATCCTCATAAAAAAAATTGGTCTCAACTATTTCCACGGCGGATGACCCAATTTTGTGCACGTCCTCAGTTTCGATTTCAAGTTGCACCTGTTCACTTTCAATTTCGAGTTCGTCTTCTTGCCCTACATTGTTTTTTCTCTTCTTCGTCAATGGAATTTTTTGAGAACTATCAATTTTTATGTGAGGAGGGTTCTTATCTCCTCCTTTGTTTGAAGATTTTTGGGTTGCTTTCTTATTGGGGTGGGTCGTTGAAGAGATACTCCGTGATATCACTCTCTTGGGAGTGTTGGTGGGGGACTGGGCACTCCTCTCACCAGATACTTCTTCCTGTTGTCTGTACAATTCAGTCATGCTTTGCAATGTCTCTGTGTCGCAATCGCCAGAAGCAAGATTGTTGTCATCACTGTCCCTGTCTTTAGTCAGGTGTCTATGGATAAAAGAGCTACTAAAGCCAATTGCCAGTAAATGTTATCGAAAAATTCCATTAGGTTCGAATCCTTTAATCCTTTCAACATATGTTAGGTTCAATTTCTTGAAATGGCTGGAAAATTCATCAATCTTGTTGACATTTCTTCACACGAAGTCTCCGACTTTCCAGGGCAAAGGAATGAACTATTGTTTTTCCTTGTCATGGAAAAAATGCAACCAGTGGTTGTATTGCCTTGCTATTTCTGCAACAAACATATTTTCCATGATGTGGCATGGAAGGAAAGAGGGATTTTCCTTAGAGCCAAAGACCATTAGTACACAGTGATTTCCCTTTTGTTAAAGTGTTCCCTTCCTATTAAAAAACTTGGTTGCTTGGCCAGACATCTGCAGAGCATCCTTCCCTAACAAAAAATATTTGAAAATTGAGACAAAGCCATTAAAAACTTCATAAAAACAATGGGAGGCATTGTGACTCCACATGGCCTGGTACCATAATGTTACTGGGTCGAATCGACAACTTATTTTCTTGGAAAGAGAAAGTTTTGGAAACGAACAAAAATGCACTATTGCGAAAATCAAGTAGGATGACATATAAAATTTATTTGATTCTTTGAATTGTGACAACTGGGAACCAATATCAATGGAAATTATCTTCCCCCAATCGAAAATGAATTTTTCCTTGACTGTGAAGTACAAAATATAAATAATTATACGAGAAATGCTTGCCATGGATGCCTGTCCCATTATTCTTGTAAACAGCCAAGCAATTTCCCAGAATGGATTTCTAAAGGAACTTACCTACAACTTTGTGATATCTTCAGGAACTGTTGTCGGGTCTTCGAGGAACTCGGATGAGATGTCCAACCCATTATCATTTTTTTGTAGGAACTTCTTGCAGTCTTGTCCTTTGAAGGTCAATGTTGGCTCCGACAATTTTAACACCTTGCGGAAGACCTGAGGTGACAAAGAAATAGGAGAATGGTTGCGCAGTGGAATAATTATTTAGATTGGAATATATTTTTTGGCACACCAAGAGACCACCTCCTTACAATCAAAAACCTCAGGGATGCATCCTACATGAGTGATTCCAGAGCTCCAAATCACTTCGTTCTAGGCGGAACGGGATGAATAGTAAAAGTATGCCCTGGACCAGTGGAATTTTTGGTCTTGATGTCCGAAGATATTTACTGTATCTCCAAAAAACTGTTGTTGACCTACTGCCATAATTCTACAAGAACTTTTGTTTGCTATAGACGATGAATGAAATGAAAAGTTGGAAGGGATAACATAACATTGTGAAAATCTTGGTCCAATGCATGTGAATGGGAGATCTCCTCGAGACTTTCGTTCATTAATGAAAATTTTGATGGTTGTTGCATGATGAGTTGTTAACATTAAACACTAGTAATTGCATACATAGAAATGCGAACATGGAAGATATGACAATGAGCGATTAAGAATTGTAGATTTCTTGAACAGTCCAACATGATGACGCGTGTTTTAGATGAGCAATTGGAAGGGACAATATAAATATCTGCGGATCTTGGTTTAATGTTTAATAATGGGATATATCCTCGAGCATTTCTCTCATTAATGACAATGTTGATGGTTCCTGCATGGTCATCTGTTAGCATGAAAGGTTTCTAATTGCATACTAATAAATAAGTACGGAGGTCGCAGGGATGGGAAAAAGCAGCTTTAAAATAGGGTTATAACGTACAACTTTTGGAGGTGAGGGCGCAAGGTTCAAATTGTATGTCTTGGAACTTTTTGAGTGAAATATGTATAACACCGAAGAGGGTATGAAAGGATAGTCTAGAGGGAAATTTGTATATCACTAGTAAGAGCATAACTAATGTATATCAGGAAGGATAGGAAGTTAGTGGGGATGGAAGGCAACGACAAATACTTTTAAACATTTGTGAGTCATGGTAGAGTGAAGCTTGCGAGTTCGAGGAGTCTGTGGTGGAATTGTCAATCACAGAAGTTTTGAGTGCACGATGTATATCATGGAACAAGAAGTAGCAAAGTTAGAAAGCGCCAACCCGACAACCGTGGCCATAAAATTGGCTAAGTATGGAAAGGAACAATGGTCGGTCGGATTTGTCATGTGAGGATATAGATGGAAATGAATATATGTAATCCCACCAACGCTGGAACCCATGATCATAGAAATACAACTAAATATATAACCACAAAGCGATAATACATCGGAAGAAGAAAAGGGGAAAAGGTCTAAGGAGTTTGTGGTAGAATTGTAAATCACGAAAATTTTGAGTGCAATATGTATATCACGAAACAAGAAGCAGTAGAGTTGAAATGCGCCAACTCGAACTAGTGACTAAGAATTGGAGATTCTGTGAACCCATCAACATGAGGATCCAAAATCAGCTGACAACGTCTCCTCGGAAGATGTGAGGGCTCGATGGTCAAATTGTATCATTCGAAACATTTGAATGAATAATCTGTAACACGGAAGAGGGGACGATTTCAGAACTCGGTAGTCAATTTTTATATTGCGGAGGGTCGGATGCCAACTGTTTCATACCAGTGTGTGCAGTTTTCACTAGTAAGAGCATAACCAATGTATATTAGGAAGGACAAGAAGTTAGTGGGGATGGAAGGCAGCGACAGATACTTTAAAACATTTGTGAACCATGGTAGAGTGAAGCTTGTGAGTTCGAGGAGTCCGTGGTGGAATTGTAGATCACAGAAGTTTTGAGTGAAAGATGTACATCACAGAACAAGAAGCAACAGAGTTCGAAACCGCCAACCTGACGACCACGGCCATAAAATTGGCTAAGTATGGAAAGCAACAGCAGTTGATCGGATTCATCATGTGAGAATATAGATGGAGATAAAGATATGTCATCCCGCCAACACTAGAACCCGCGATCATAGAAAGGTGACTAAGTGCATAACCAGAAATCCATAATACATGAGAAGAAGAAAAGGGAAAAAGGGTTAAGGAGTCCATGGTGGAATTGTAGATCATGAAAATTTTGAGTACAAGATGTGAACCTGGTAGTCAATTTGTATATTTCGGAGGGTCGGATGCCAAATGTTTCGTACCAGTTTGTTCAGTTGTCACTAGTAAGAGAACAACCAATGTATATTATGAACAACAGGAAGTTAGTGGGGATGGAAGCCAATGACAAATAATTTGAAACATTTGTGAACCGTGGTAGAGTGAAGCTTGCAAGTTTGAGGAGTCCACGGTGGAATTGTAGATGACAGAAGTTTTGAGTGCAAGATGTATATCACAAAACAAGAAACAACAGAGTTTGAGCACACCAACCTGGAAACGAGGCCATAAAATTGGCTAAGTATGGAAAGGAACGATGGTCGATCGGATTCGTCATGTGAGGATATAGATGGAAATGAAGATATGTCAGCCCGCCAATGTTGGAACCCACGATCATAGAAAGGAGAATAAGTATATAACCAGAAGGCGATAACACATGGGAAGAAGAAAAGGGAAAAAGGGTTGAGTGCGCAGTGTAATTGTAGAGAACGAAAATGATGCAGGAGCATCCGAATTACATCGGGTGAGCCAGCGCGTGGAGGAAAGGAACAGCTGGAAAGCGCCAGCATCCAAAATTTTGAACCATTGTAATACATGGCTGCGCCAAGCATTAATGTTTGATGTGATGAAGCGCACTTTTAGATTGTAACGGACCTTGAGCGGATAAGCTCTCGTCCTTAGGTAGCTGAGGCATTTACTTAGAATTAATGCAGGTAGATAAAATAATTAACTGTAGATTAGACAGTTTTAGTTTTGGAGAGGGAAAACGGAGTATAGACACCCTCCCTTGTATCTTTGTAGGATTCTGATTCATTCATACAGGAAGAGGAGGAGAGCAGAGCAGAGAGCTTGTGAAGGAACCTCCAAGTACAGATATTGAATTAATAGGAAGAGCCTTGATTCAATTCCATGGACGCGTTTGAGCTCTGTGTGTTGCTGATATTGTGCTTGTGTATGTTTGCTTCATTTTACGCTTATTTGTTATATGCTGCTTATGTGATTGCGTATCAGGTTAGAAACCTGAGAGAATGAGTTTCAATCATTTCTCTGCTTAGGCCAGGAGATTCCTGCATCGAGTGCAGTGAAATTCCTCCGCATAGAGTGCGTCAAGGAGGCCAAGCCGTTAACCTTTTGTTCTCCGTTGCCCAGAGTGGGGTTGAGGTATTCGAGCCGTGCAGGTGAGTGCAGGTCGAATTCGAGTCTCAGTAGCAAGTCTGAGAGAGAGAGAGGGATTTAAACCTGATGCGAGCGTGAGCGCACGGGACTCAGAAGGCTTCAACACTTTCAAAAGTGATTGAAGACCGAGCACAAGGGGTGTGTTCGAAGGACCCTTGAAAGATCTCGAGTTGAAGAAAGCTCTGGAGGGGAAATGCCTTGGTTCAGTTGCACCGGAGGAAGGTGGCGGAGCAGAGATCTCTTCATAGAGGAAGAGAATCGACGACTTGAATTCGTCCTGGAGAATCGCGAAGTCCCGAGGATCGTTGGATCTGGGAGAAGAGGTGAGGGGTTTAACCCTCAGACAGCGAAAGAGCCATTGGCCATCGCATATCGGAGAACCGGGGTTTGTGAGTGCAAGAATCATATGCCCGTTGAAATCGCGAGTCGCGATTTCCCGACTCGATCAGAGCCGTTAATTATAACGGGGACAGGTGGCACGAATCCA
>SNQJ01S0039253.1:79727-97893 GCA_010110895.2 Picea sitchensis
GGATTTAAACCTGATGCGAGCGTGAGCGCACGGGACTCAGAAGGCTTCAACACTTTCAGAAGTGATTGAAGACCGAGCACAAGGGGTGTGTTCGAAGGACCCTTGAAAGAGCTCGAGTTGAAGAAAGCTCTGGAGGGGAAATGCCTTGGTTCAGTTGCACCGGAGGAAGGTGGCAGAGCAGAGATCTCTTCATAGAGGAAGAGAATCGACGAATTGAATTCGTCCTGGAGAATCGCGAAGTCCCGAGGATCGTTGGATCTGGGAGAAAAGGCGAGGGGGTTAACCCTCAGACAGCGAAAGAGCCATTGGCCATCGCATATCGGAGAACCGGGGTTTGTGAGTGCAAGAATCATA
This sequence comes from Picea sitchensis, assembly GCA_010110895.2. Lineage (NCBI taxonomy): Eukaryota > Viridiplantae > Streptophyta > Pinopsida > Pinales > Pinaceae > Picea > Picea sitchensis. The sequence goes on from SNQJ01S0039253.1 coordinate 80,082, forward strand.
TGCCCGTTGAAATCGCGAGTCGCGATTTCCGGACTCGATCAGAGCCGTTAATTATAACGGGGACAGGTGGCACGAATCCAGCGCGTCGGAGTTTCGGCATTCGGGGTTTCCAACGGCAGGGACGTTGATATCGTGGATCCGCGATCCGCGAAGTCCCGAAGACTAAATTGGTAGCGTGGGGCCCGGAGGCATAGTGGAATCCACGTGGCATTGGATCGGGATTCGGGGTTCGACGATTTGGGAAGCAAGGGAATCGCGACATCGCATTTGCGATTTCCCGATAGGGAAATCCCCGATAGTGTGAAGGTTGACCCGTTGACCATCGGAAGTAAGGGTTCTGTTCTATATGTGGACGGTGTTCGCGTGAACCGCAACCTCCCGAAGGGCGATCTCCCGAATTCCGAAAGGGAGACCGTCGAAAGGAAAAACTGTGGGTAGGAGAATTCTCGAGAGGGGTTGAAGAGCTTGACTCTTCGGGCCCGTGAGAAAAAGAAGGTCCTGGTGGAGCGACCGCCTGCTGAGAGAGTGGGGGTTGGCGTCAGAAAATTTTGAGTACAAGATGTATATCACGGAACAAGGACCGGCAGAGTTCGAAACCCCCAACTAGAAATAGTGTCCAAGAATTGGAAATTTCGTGAACCCATCAACATGAGGATCCAAAACAGGTTGACAAGGTCTCTCCAGAAGATGTGAGGCCCTGACATTCAAATTTTATCACTCAAAACATTTGAATACACAATCTGTAACACGGAAGAGCGGACGATGTCAGAATCCGATAGTCAATTTGTATATTGCGGAGGGTCTGATTCCAATTGTTTTGTACCAGTGTGTCCAAATGTCACTATTAAGAGCATAACTAATGTATATTAGGAAGAAAAAGAAGTTAATGGGGCTGGAAGGCAGTGACAGATACTTTGAAACATTTGTGAGTTATGGTAGAGTGACGCTTACAAGTTCGAGGAGTTCATTGTGGAATTGTAGATCACAGAATTTTTGAGTGAAGATCACTCGGATATTAGTAGATCCCACTAACCTTTTCTTTTATGTACATCATCGAATAAAACAAAGAACTAGTAGAGTTTGAAAGTGCCAACCCAACAACCACGACCATAAAATTGGCTAAGTATGGAAAGGAACAACGATGGGTGGGATTCATCATGTGAGGATATAGATGGAGATGGAGATATGTCAGCCTGCCAATGCTGTAAGCCGCGATCCTAGAAAGGCCACTAAGTGAATAACCAGAAAGCGATAATACACGGGAAGAAGAAAAGGGAAAAAGTAATAAGGATTCTACGATGTAATTATAGATCACAAAATTTTTTAGTGCAAGATGTATATCATGGAACAAGAAGCAGCAGAGCTCAAAAGCGCCAACCCGGAAACCACGGGCATAAAATTGGATAAGTATGGAAATGAACAACGGTTAGTCGGATTCGTCTTGTGAGGATATATATGGAGATGAAAATATGTCAACCCGCCAATTCTTGAATCCGCGATTATAGAAAGGCGACTAAGTATATAACTAGAAAGCGATAATACATGGGAAGAAGACAAGGGAAAAATGGCTAAGTATCTCACATAAGAACATCTATTGTTTTTTTATCAATGCAAATCCTTTCGAACCCCTGCTGAGTTCTCACTAGTAAAGGCATAAATTGAAAATCATGGAACAAGAAGCACCAGAGTTCGAAAGAGCCAACCCGGCAACCATGGCCATAAAATTGGCTAAGTATGGAAAGGAACAACAGTCGGTCGGATTCATCATGTGAGGATATAGACGAAGATGAATATATGTCAGCCCACCAATGCTAGAACCCACAATCATAGAAAGGAGACTAAGTAAATAACCAGAAAGCGATAATACACTAGAAGAAGAAAAGAGAAAAATGACTAAGGAGTTTGTGGTGGAATTGTAGATCACATAAATTTTGAGTGCAAGATGTATATCATGGAACAAGAAGCAGCAGAGTTCAAAAGCACCAACCTGGCAATCGCGAACATAAAATTGGCTAAGTATGAAAGGGAACAGCGGTCAGTCAGATTCATCATGTGAGGATATAAATGGAGATGAAGATATGTCAACACGCCAATGATGGAATCCGCGATCATAGAAAGGAGACTAAGTATATAAATAGAAAGCGATAATGCATGGGAAGAAGACAAGGGAAAAAGGACTAAGTATCTCATAGAAGAACATCTATTGTTCGCTTATTAATGCAAATCCTTTCGAACCCCTGGTGATTTCTCACTAGTAAAGGCATAAATTCTAGATCACGAAAGTTCTTTGGGTGCAAGATGTATATGACGGAACAGGGGACATAGGTGTTGGATATCGCAAACCCGGGACCCAATGATCAAATAATTGGCTAAGTATTGAAAGGGACCATGGTCCGTCGGGCTCATGGTGTGAATATATATATAAAGAGTTGCCAATTTGTGAATCCATGAGGTCGTGATCATATAGTTGCAACTAAATATAGAACCACAAAGGGATAATAGGGGGAGGGGGGAAATGGAGAATTAAGATTTTTTATACATTCCTGCGGACAAATTGTATATTGCGGAACTCCGGGCACTGTTTGCAAATCACAAAAAATTCAAAACACAATTTTGAGGCTGCCAATCCAGGAACCCGCAATGGAAAAAGTGTGCAAGTATGGAACACAGAAACATTGGCTGGGACTTGCTTTCGCTAAGCAAGATCTTCTTTTCATGTTTCTGGACAAGTTCTATAGTGATCGTTGGTTGTCGATACTTTTTCTTATTAATGACAATTGTTTTACGGTTGTTGTATGATGTCATTTTAGTATTAAACCTTTGGTGTTGCATATTTGGAAACAAGTATGAGGATGGGAAGAAAAGGAAATAGTGACTAAGACTTGGATGTTTCATGAACCCGCCAATGCAAGGATCCAAAATAGGGTGACAAGGTTTCCCCAGAAGAAGCAAGGCCCGGACGACCAGATTGTATAGCTCAGAATATTTGAATGCATAATGTGTAACATGGAAGAGGGGACAATGTAGGAGTCCGGTAGTCAATTTGTATATGGTTGAGCAGCGAGTGCCAATTCGTTCGTACCAGTGTGTCCAATTGTCACTAGTAAGAGCATAGTTAATATATATTAGGAAGGACGCGAAGTTGGTGGGGATGGAAGGCATTTTACAGATAATTTGAACAAAGTTAATGTATATGAGGAACTCGCGGTGGAATTGCAGATCATATATGTTTTGAGTGCAAGATGTATATCATGGAACAATAAATAGTTGAGTTCGTACATGCCAACCCGACTAAACGTGGCCATAAAATTGGCTAAGTATGGAAAGGAACATCGGTCGGTTGGATTCTTCATGTGAGGATATAGATGGAGATGAAGACATGTTAACTCGCCAACCCTAGAACTAGATATCATAGAAAGGCGACTAAGTATATATCCAGAAAGTGATAACAGAGAGGAAGAAGAAAAGGCGAGTTCATATGCGCCAACCTGGCAACCACGGCCATAAAATTGACTAAGTATGGAAAGGAACATAGGTCAGTCAAACTCATCATGTGAATATATAGATGGAGATGAAGATATGTCAGCCCGCCAACCCTGCAATCGGTGATCATAGAAAGACGACTAAGTATAAAACAAGAAAACGATAATGGAGAAGAAAAATAAAAGGGGAAAAGGGATAAGTATCTCACAGTCGAAAATCTTTTTTCTTCAATTTATTAATGCCAATGTTTTCGAACCCCTGTTGGGTTCTCACTAGTAAAAGAATAAACTGCAGATCACTGAAGTTCTTTAGCTGCAAGATGTATATGATGGAACAAGGGACATAGGTGTTAGATACCACGAACCTGAGGCCTCGTGGCTAGATAATTGGCTAAGTATTGGCCAAGAGAATTTTTTGATATCTGTTTCAATAGTATTCATACTAATATGTATTAATGGAGAAATTTTGATATCTATTTGAATAGTATTCATATTAATATATATTAATGGATTACTTTTGTTTCAAATGCAAATCATCTCCCAATTTGCAGGATGCTCTTCGATTCACAAATTTCATTGAAACCACGAAAGTTTCAACTGCAAGATGTATATAACGCAACAAGAAGTAGCAGAGTTCGAAAGCGCCAACCCGACAACCGCGGTCATAAGATTGACTAAGTATGGAAAGGAACAACGGTCGGTCAGATTCATCAAGTGAGGATATAGATGGAGATGAAGATATGTCATCCGACCAACCCTGGAACCCACGATCATAGAAAGGAAGGTAACTATATAACTATAAAGTGATAATAGACGGAAAGAAAAAAAGGGGAAAAGGGCTAAGTATCTTAGAGAAGAACATATATTGTTCCTTTATTAATGCTAAGCTTTTCGAACCCCTAGTGATTTATCACTAGTTAAAGAATAAATTGCAGATTACGGAAGCTCTTTGGCTACAAGATGTATATGATGGAACAAGGAACATAGTTGTTAAATAGCACAAACCCGGGACCTAGTGGCCAGACAATTGGCTATGTTTTTCCCAAGATGAAGTTTTTATATTTATTCCAATAGTACTCATATTAGTATATATGTATGGATATTATCAAATAGAAGAAGTTGCAATATATGCAAGATATTGAACAAGAACATAGCGTCAACACTTGAGCTGTTGTAAGTCATTAATTCATTCTATTTATGGGACCCAAAGAATGAAAGCAGGACGGGTCCTCCAATTTCTTTCTTTAAGTATAGAGTCGGTGCCACATAAGTATGGCCTATGAAAAATTATTATTCCATGTAAAATGTAAGAAAGAAATAGAGTAGCCTTTATTTAAATTGAAGTATTGGGCAGCAAAAATAAAATCTTGTCGTCCATATTTAACGACATACAGGGAAAAAAGGTACAAAATAAAATGATAAGCAATACCATATATTGGAAAACACCATAAAAAAATACCGCAAATATTCTATATTCAAATAATATGGGTTACAACTCTCACATTACATAAAACCAGTCTCTCTTCTTTCATTTGGGCCTCAATCACATCTCTAAGTTGTCTTACATGTCCATGACCAAGAACATTAGAACGAAGGCACCCTAAAGCCCAACTCTTTGATGATAGAGAGAAATGGCAATAAGTATTTAAAAGAAATGTTGGATGATCTTCCATAGATTTTGGGTTAATTTTTTTTAATGATAGATGTTCTTGATAATTTTTCTTATTAATAACAATATTTTCGAATATGTACCATAAATAGTGACTAATAGCACGTATTAACATTCCCATATCCGAGCAGATTCTCAAATCTGACATCTAAGATATGCACAATATTAAAGAGGGACATGACGTCAAGGCCTCTGTGGGTGACATGTTCGTGGATGAAAACTATGTAGTACATTATTGCATTATTACTATGATGAAGCCTTTAAAAAACTAAAAGAGCCAATATATATTTATTTATTTTTGTAAATTCAAAATGCAGGCAAAAGAAATTACCAGATCCCATAATACTCACCTGTATATTCATTTTAATGGGAGATGTCATCGATCTTTCCACTTATTAAAGCCAATATTTTCGAACCTATCTGGTTGGTTGTGACTTTTGAAAGCATAATTAACGTCTATTGGGAAGGGTGGAAGGTAGCGGGGATGGAGGGGAGTGAAAAATGTTTTTAAATTTTTTGAACCCGGAAAAGCATCAACCTACCAAACTTTGAAAACTCTACTAAGTATGGAAAGGTAAGTAGGATAGACAAACTCATCACAGGCAGAGGCACGGTTGTGATTTCGAGGAGTGTGGGGTCGAATTGTAGAGCACGGAAGTTCTAGTTGCAAGATGTATACACTGAACACGATCTACCATAGTTCGATAGCACCTATCCACGAAGTCGCATCCATAAAATTGGCTACGTATGCAACTGAATGGCGGTCGGTCGGAATCTTGATGTGAAGATATAGATGGAGGTAAATATTTGTCAGTTTACCACACCAGGAACCCACAAGCACATAAATGTGAGAAAGTATAGAACCATAAACATAGTTTACAAGAGGAAAAAAAAGGGAGAGAACAACTATATCACTCACACATCAAAACTTACTCTCATAACTATGAAACCATAGTAAGACATAAACCATGGAAAAAACATCGCCATCTATGAAATATAGTTTGAGGCTGACAAACTTTGGTTGAAGGCATAAGAGATGCAATTTACATCGACTGCAATTTTTGTGTATGTTATTTTATCTTAATAGTATTTTATGGAGAGTCAACTACAAAACAATGTAACAACAGATCCAACTGCGGATGCAACAACCCAACATTGCAAACCCTAGGAGAACAAGAGAAAGCAACAAATAAAAACCCAGTTAAGAAGCACCAAAAGGCCCAACTGCAGTCGCAGGACCCGAACCCTGCAAAGTCGAATAAAAAAACAATAAACAACATCCAACAAACAAAGAAGCAAGCAACAACCAGTCCATCAGGAATGACACAGTTCCAATCGCGGTTGCAGAATCCCAAATGTGCAAACTGCAACAAGGTGAACATGCAAACAAGAACAACAACAACAAGAAAATAAGAAATCAGTAGAGATGCAACAAGAAAGCATGAACCAGTGAACCAACAATGTCGTTGAAGCACGATATTGCCCAAATTGACTGCATAGAACATTTCATATAAATAAATAAAAATGGAAGAAAATGTATTGTAACAAGCCTGCTAAGTAAACATTCAATGCTACCAAGCCTGTTAGGTAAACATTTAAGTCTGTCAGAAATGCTATGTTAACATTTAAGAAAAAATGCAATGTGGCAGGTCTCTGACATACCAAAAACAATTTATTATAATTTTTGTAACAATAGTTCGAACAGTAGAGAATGTATTCGAAGGACAGACTTTGGATATGCTAGCATATCAAACATTGGCATAAATTTAGCTAGCAAAAAATTCTAAGACAAACATTTGAACTAATGCTATCATTAATCCACCTTCAAGCAATACATACGAAAAATATATAATTCAAAAAGACTCTACACGATAAAAAAAAATTGGATATGTTAACATATCAAACATTGGGAATAGTGAAGCTGGCAATAAGACCTCCAATCTATTATCCAATCGGATCACTACATATATGGTACTTTTTAGTATATAAAAATCAATTTTTTTAGTTCCCTAGCTCCAACAATAGAGATTATGCAAATATTTGTGGTCAAAGGACAAACTAATATGAAGTCAACGAATTATTGATCGTTATAGTCCCTCTATGCTACGACAGGGACTAATAACATATGGCCTAAATTTGATCTTGTTATAATAGACTTTAAATTCTTGATAGTGAAAAACTTTTGATAAGGATATCTAAATAACATAAATTTTTGACAGTAAAAAACTTTTGATAAGGATATGAAAATAACATAAAGTATGTCTATACATAACATCTTGTAAATTCCAAAAATGGAAATTTAATTTTTGATAAGGGTCTGAAAATAAAGTATAATAAAATTTGATCTTATCATAATGATATTAAACTTTTGGTAGTGGAAATATTTTGATAAGGATATGAAAATAACATAAAGTATCTCTAAAAATAATATCTCACATAAATTGTGATAATGGATATTATTTTTTTGGTATTGGAAAGTGTTTAGGAATAAGTTATTATTAATGAATAAAATATCATGAGGTCAATCTTATCATAGGAATATTACTCCTATGAGATAGAATTTAGTTGAAGGCCACTCACACATCAGTATATAAATGGTGGAAGGCGACTTTCAAATTATTATAAAAAAAATGTTATGAACTTAGAATACACTATTTTTTTTTACAACCCAAAGACAACATAATACAACGTCAAAAAAATTAACAACATAAATTATAATCACAAGATGGAAGAAGAATGCTCGACTTAGAATGTTCACCTTATTTAAGAGAGGGAAACTATAACACCTTCGACTAGGAGGGTGCAAGGAATCTTCGCCCGATCAACATGGACACCTTGGCAAGGAGGTAAGGTGTGGATATTGGGATTGCCTAGATAACCGAAATGAATGGGCACTCTTGTGGTTGGACATGACATGCTAAGGAAGAACCAAAGTTAGATGCACCATGAATGGTGTGGACTTGGCTAGATGACTTGAGGAGACATGGACCGAGATATATTCAAACCAACAATATGCACTTGGGGGTTTGAGATGAGTAGGTGCCTTAAGGCACACATCACCACGAACGTGGTCATTGGACACTCTCACCAAGAATACATTGTTGGCACACCTTCCTTGGGTGTAATGTGTAGATGAATCTATCTTGGTTGGTTGGATAAGCTTGAGAAATTGTATGGGTCCAACATACACATGGATGAGTTCGGGGTGTGGACGACCCAAGGATGGGCAAGGTGATAAACTCATCACAACTTGGGAGAACCAAACGACAAAATGATGAGTTAGTTCGGTTCATTTCCAAGGGATGTGACTCTTTGAATGAAGGGGGTAGGAACCTATATATTGGATAGGAGTTGTAAAAGATAAGAGACAATGGAGAAGACTATCAAGTAAGAAGATCCAAGAGAGCACACGTCACATAAGTGAAAGTGACAGGGAAGAATAAGTTGACTTAGATATTTGTGGTAGACTTGGATTTGGGATTTGTGGGTGTTATGGATTGACCAGTTGATGAGGCAATTAGGGGGAGCCATATCTACAGTTGTGGTAGGAAGTTGATGATCAGGATTTATGAGTGAAACAAACTGATTAATAGACTGAATACAATAAACACAGAGATATGAAGAATACAACAAATATCCAATGAACAATATCTTCTATTGAATAATGAAATAGGTTGAAATTGTAAAACTACAAAACTGAAACACTTGCTCGAATGGAGGTAGCTATCTCTGAGAAGAGATGTGGCTGCTACGCGCATCCGTTTGAGTAGAATGAATTATGATGAGTCTCTAGAGGCATTTTCTATATTACTCATGAATTCCAAAACCCTAAACATCCAAAAACCTAAACCTAGAAGGTGAAACGTCAAAAGTCGTGTGGGCCCCTATGGGTAAGTTGGTACCTCAACTTCTTGGGGTCGTAACTTTTGCACACAACCTATGTTTTAGGCATGTGATAGCCTTTTGGAAAGGTATTTCGATGAACTACACATTCTATCATCAAACTCTGACTTTGTCTACAGTTTAACTATGGCAAGCCAAAAAAAAAACATTTTTTAGGCCTACAAAACGGCCCTGGAAGTACAACAAGATGTATTGACATAAAAACATAACAAATAAGCCAGTTGGATTAGGTGATAGGCCACCAATATCCACCTCGAAGATGTGTAGGGATTCAGACAGCCCCATAAGTGTAGAACCCACAATTACAAAGAAGTACAAAAGAACATGTTGAACTAAAAATGGACAAGAGGAGCCAGTTGGAATAGGTGGGTGGACACCAATAGCCAAATGGATCAATCCTCACACATTTAGAAGAAATTGTCTCCATTGCATTGAGTTCCTCCATCAGGTGAGGAAACTTATGCTAGTCTTGGCCTCGGGTGAGACACTTTCCTTGGTGGAGAAGTTTCCTTGCCTTGACAACCCGATAAAGTTGGATTCTATGTTGGCAAGTTCCCTTGACCTTGTGTCCACTATATGATCAATGGATGCCTATTCCATGTAGTCAAGGTTGAGCTCTATGGGTGTTAGTTTTTATGTGATCATTGAGGTGTCCAATAATGGTGCAAAATATGGTCGAAGGAGGTCCACATTGAACACTAGGTGCAAGCCAAGGAAGGGTGGATTGTTGAGCTCAAAAGCATTGCTACCCATGGCCTTGGTGATAGTGTAAGTCCCATAGAGAAGTGGGAGGATCTTCTGATGGGGCCATGTGAGACACTCCTTCTACAAATGTTACCAAACATTGTCACCAACTTGAAACTGGTGTGGTACCCTGTGTTGATCATGGCATTGCTTGTACTTAGCATTGGATTTCTGGAAAATATCCTGGACCTGTTGGCAGATGTGTTGAATACACTCAATGAATATGGTGTCTTTTTCGATCACAGACTGGTCATGGGAAGAGTCTACCTGTGTGGTGGCAAGAGTAAGTGCAACATCAATGGGTCCCAAGGGTTGGAATCCCAAACCCACCTAAAATGGGCTATGGTCAATGGAGCTATGGAGATCCTTGTTGTAACTATGTTGAACATAGGGGAGACACTCATCCCATGTAGGTTGATTCTTAGAGTTGTAAATGTGTAGGATGTGCACAATCATATGATTGATGACCTCTATTTGGCCATCTGTTTGGGGGTGGGAAGAAGTGGATTTTTTGATCTTGGTGTCCGACAGTGACCAGACACTCGACCAAAATGTGTTGAGAAACCTGTTTTCTCAGTCAAAGATGATGGTCTGTGGTATCCCAAAGTAGACCCACACTCATTCGAATAATAACTTGGCAGTATCTGCCACTTTGATATTCTTCTTGTAGGCTGTGAGGATGGCCATATTCAAAAATCATTCAACGACCACAAATACAAGGTCATTTCCTTTCCTGGTGGATGGAAGGCTAGACATGTAATCCATTGAGATGGATTTCCAAGGATTCGCGGGAGTAGGAAGAGGGTTGTATAAGCCTTGCTTCTTGATGGTTGTCTTGGTGATGGCACAGGAAGTGCAATATATGATATACTTGTTGACGCCCTGTCGAAGTTTTGGCCAATAAAAATGTTTCTGAAGAATGACCACAGTTTTCTCCACGCCAAAATTCCCTGCCATCCGACTGTAGTGGGATTCCCAAATCAACTTTGCATGCTCACTTGTAGGAACATAGAGATGGCCCAGGTGGCATAATAGTACGTCCTAAATGTGAAAATCGGTGACATTCACACCTATACCCAAGAGCTGATAGGTGGTGGCGAAGTCTGTATCTTGATGATAAAGTTGGGGCCATTCAGATGCTTCATGTCCATAGGAATGGAGCACAGTGGTGAGTGCAGCCACAGGAGGTCGACTAAGGCAATCAATGACATGATTTGAGATACCCGTATTATACTTGATGTTGAAATGGAAATGTTGTAGGTAGGTGGACCACATCTGATGGCTGTCATTCTGCAATTTCCCTTGTGTCTGTATGAACTGTTGAGGTTTCTGATCAATGTGTATGATCATTTCCTTTCCCAAAATGTAATTTTTTCATTGATGGCAGGCTTGTACAATGGAATACATTTCCTTGTCATAGGTGGGGTATTTTTGGAAAGTATCTGAGATTGTCTCACTATGGTATGCCACTAGATGACCATGTTGAGTGAGAACTACGCCCATAGAATAGTCAGATGCATCAGTCTCAATCTTGAATGATTGTTTAACATCGGGCAAGGAGAGTACTGGAGCTGAGCACAAGAGATGCTTCAGATCATTGAATGCTAATTGTTGTTCCTTCCCTGACACGAAATTGGCCCTACCACCGCCCTTGGTCACCTAGATGAGGGCCCATGTAATATGGGAGAATCCCAACACGAACCGTCGATAGAAGTTGGCTAGTCCCAAGAAGCTTTGAAGCTCAGTCAGTGTGGTTGGGGCTGGACAATCATAGATGAATTGGATCTTAGTTGGATCAACATGTACCCCATGCTCATCAACAATGTAGACCAAGTATTAGACCTTGTTTATGCCAAAATAACATTTTTCCAAGTTGGCATATAGCTTGTGTTGCCACAAAGTGATCAAAACCTATTGAATATGTTGCATGTGCTCCTCCCATGTTATTTTGAATATGAGGATGTCATCCAAATATACCACCACAAAGAATTTGGTGAAGGGTCTCCATACATCATCCATCAACCTCATGAAAGTGGTTGGTGCATTTGTTAAGCCAAAGGGCATGACTAACCATTCTAAGAGACCTTATTTAGACTTGAAGGTTGTATTCCATACATCAGTTGGCTCTATGGGAACCTAGTAGTAGCCAAAATTCAGGTCAATCTTTCTGAATAACTTTTCCCCCTTGAGTTGGTCAAGAAGGTCATGAATCCTGGGAATGGGGTAGAAACTCTTGACTGTGATTTTGTTTAAGGCTCTGTAACCAATGCAGAGTCCCATCCTTCTTTTGCACCAGTACAATCAGGCTTCTACAAGGGGAGGAGTTGGGTCTGATGTGCCCCGTTTGAAGAAGATTTTGGATCTAACGCCTAATTTCATCATTTTCCATCAGCGAGCGATGACAGATTGGTCCATTAGGTAGAGGTGCATCGGGGGTAAGATCAATTGGATGCTTGACTTGGCAGTGTGTCGATACCCATGTAGGTGAGGATAATATGTCTATGTATTCGTCCATGATCCTGTCCACTTGATTATGCTGCAAAGAGAGGCTATGTGTAGAGGCCACAGATGTGGCGGCGACTTTTTGCTTACAATGAGCACGGATCACAAAGACGACGAAATTCCTATTCTTTGAAATGACCGACCTTCATTTCTTAGAAGATATTAAACAAATAGAACTAGGTGGCTTTACCTTTAGTATCCTGTACATTTTTCTAGGCAAAGTAATAATAACACTATGAGGTCTAGACTCATACACAGCATGATGCTTCCACAAATATGGTTGTCCTAAAAGAAAATCACAAAATTCAAGGGGAGAAATATCACATAGTACCTCATATTTGAAAGGTTTGATGTCGTAGGGAAGATGACACTGTTGGCTGACACAGAGATCTCTTCCTTGGAAATGATAGCCAATGGTGTAGGGTTCCGGGTGCAATGTCATTAGTAGGTCCAACCACTTGATGAACTCTTCTGAAATTAGGTTCTTCTGACTACTGCTATCGACAATGAAATGAAGTGAATCCCCCTTTACCCACATCTACGAGTGAAAGAGGCATTCCCATTCATATGGTTCTTTTGGTTTGCTTGTCCGGACTTTGGTGGTAGTGACAGTGGCACTAGGATCAACATCGATAATCCACTTCCCTCCTTCAGGATTTCATTTGGAATCAGAATCGACCTCTGACTCGGAAGCCTTCAATTCGGCCATGGGTGATTGTTTGGAGCATCATTCTTCAATGTTGTGCCAAGGTATTTTATGGTACTCACACCATTTTCCAGAGTCCTTCTTCGTCTTCTCATTGCTTTTCTTGTGTTGCAGGTTGGACTGGTTTTCCTGAGGGTAGCCATATCGACTTGGAACCTTGTTGTGTGGGTTGAGGCTGCCTTTTTCCTATTTCAGCCATGAGGGGTTTGCAGATCCAAACCCTTTCATTTGTTTCTTAAATTTATGCTCGATCTTGACAACGTATCTATAAGTCGTACACAATGAGGCGATGTCCAGAAAATCCATTTTCTTTTAATGTATCTATGAAAACAACAATGGTATTTGAGAACCAGATGACGCTCAGAGTATTTGATACCCAATTTGGTGCGTAGGGTATGGAAAATATTGGTGAAATATGGTATTGTCTTGTCCCTTTCTTGACGTAGGGTGGTCCATCTGGTGTACTGGTCCTCATAGCTTCCAACATGGTAGTATTGTTCTTTAATGGCATCCCAAAAGGAATCCCATGTAAGGGCCACAAGAAACATTGTATATTCCTTTACATACATTTTATCAGAGTAAGTATCCCACCAGTCTTTAACATGGGGAACGACCTTGAGGAGTGCAAAAGTGATATTTTCCCTATCGGAAAAATTGTGGACCAAAAAATACCCTTTGAGAAGATTCAACCATTTATCTACAGCATCCACATCTATTAGTCCTTTAAATAATGGAATATCAAAATTTACTTATGCCTTGAAGGGGGTTGCATGGCCACTTGATGAATATGCTTCTCCAATGGGTAGTCATTAAAGGATCTGCGTGAAGTTATCCATCATTTTGTTCCTTTTTCGTGCGAGGGATTCCTCGAGCATTATTTTAATAGGATCTCCTGGTTCATCATATTTATTTTCGTCCCCCGTGGTTTTTTTTCGGGCTCGGCGTGGCCAATCTTGAAATGGCTCGATTGGTTCAAGTCCCAATTCTTGTACGTAGATCTTGTTGGGTACATGCACAAAGAAAAATAAATGAAGAGCAGACTGCTCTGATACACTGATCTGGATTTAGAAGAAGAACGAACTGATTAACAGACTGAATACAATAAACACAAATATATGATGAATAACAAAAATATCCAATGAACAATATCTTCTATTGAATAATGAAATAGGTTGAAACTGTAAAAATGCAGAACTGAAACACTTGCTCGAATGGTGGTAGCTATCTCTGAGAAGAGATGTGGCTGCTATGTGCATCAGTATGAGCATAATGAATTACAATGAGGCTCTAAAGGCCTTTTTGATATTTCTCATGAATACAAAAACCCTAAACATCCAAAAACCTAACCCTAGAAGGTGAAACGTTAAAAGTCATGTGGGCCCCTATGGGTAAGTTGGTACCTCAACTTCCCAGGGTTGTAACATTTTCATACAACCTCCATTTTAGGTGCGTGATAGCCCATTAGAAAGGTCATTCAGAGAGATACACATTATTCCATCAAAATCTGACTCTATCTATAGTTTGACTATGACGAGGAAAAAAGAAAACAATGTTTAGGCCTCCAAAATGGCCCTGGAAGTACAACAATATGTGCTAACATGAAAACATACAAAATAAACCAGTTGGATTAGGTGAGAGGCCACCAATATCCACCTGGAAGATGTGTAGGGATTCATATAGCCTCAGAAGTGTAGAACCAACAATTACAAAGAAGTACAGAAGAACGTGTTGAACTAAAAATGGACAAGAGGAGCTAGTTGGAATAGGTGGGTGGCCACCAATAGCCAACTGGATCAGTTGATCATGTGAAGGTGGAAGCTAAGTCAAGAAGTTGACTTGATCAAGTTTATTGGTAATATTTTAATGATTTGTGGCTCCCGCCTTGTACATTTATTATAACTTGTAGCATTTCATATCATTATTATTATGGGTGTATCCTAGATATAATAGTTTCATGCCATTTCCATGTGTTGTTTGTTCTTTTGTGTGATTTTATACTTGTGTTAATTTGTATAGATTGTAAACAATATTTGATGTAGTAGTTTGACCACGAGTGCACCTAGTATCTTTAACATGGAAAGGAGAAGTGCATTGTGGTTGTCTCATTGTAGCTCAACATTATTTGTGGGCACGCCTTGAGTGAAGAGGCATAGTTGTTTGGTTTTGGAGCCTGATTATATTCCTGATTCAGAGGTATTTGTTTTCATATGTGTGTATACCCCATGAATATTTTACACCCCAAAACAATGTACACTCCTCCATGTGGGGGAGTACAGGGAGGGTTACGCCCCGACGGGGTCCAAGGGAAAGAGGGCCTCTAGAAGGGGTTCGGGGGCGAATCCCCTGAAGGAAAAAGTTCCTTGTAAATGTATATTGTAATTTCATAGTAAATCTGGACCGTTCATTATAAGGTCGCAGATCTGACGGTGGAAATTATGTTAGGGTTGTTTTCCCTAGAAGGAAACCCTCTTTTATGAGGGAAATGTATTACAACTATGTATCATTGTGAAAATTGTATTCTAAGCGAGGAGACTATGAGAGAAATAAGATGAAGTTACAACGGGAGTGTTGTAGGTTGTATCTCTTCATTTGCTAGATAATAATAAATGAAGGACTTGGAAATTTCTCTGGTGGACGTAGCCCACATTGGGTGAACCACGTATATCTGTGTCTTTATTGTATTGTGTATCTTTTGTGTTTTATTTCCGCATTTGTTTTATTTTATTACTCCATGATCCTATTTTTCTAACAACTGGTATCAAAGCGAAAGGTAACTCGCAAGAAAAGAGGGTTCCTGGTTCGAGTGGGAGCAATGGCAGAACATGGAAGGTTTACGGTCGAGAAATTTAACGACCAAAACACCAGTTATGGAAGATGTAGATGGAAGATTGTTTATATTAGAAGGATCTATTCCTACCATTGGGTTGAATAGAAAATAATTTGATGTCCATAAAGGACAAAGAATGGGAGGTTCTTGAAAGAAATTCACTAGGAATGATATGGTTGATTCTACCAGCATCGATGGCTTTCAATATTTCAAAAGAAAAGAAAATGAAAGAGTTGATGGATGCATTGGACAAACTATATGAAAAAACCTCGACGTCCAATAAGGTATTTCTAATGAAGAGATTATTTAATATGAAGACGTCAGAAGGTGGGCATGTTGCAAATCATTCAAATGAATTTAATACAATTACTAATCATGTAAGTTATGTAAAAGTGGACTTTGATGATGAGCTCAGGGATATTCTAAGCTCATTCTTATTTCCAGAAAGGTGGAATGGCTTGGTCATGGTTGTAAGTAAATCTGTCTCTGGTTCAATTACTTTAAAATTTGATGGTGTTGTTGGTGTTATCCTTAGTGAGGAAATGCGATGGAAAAGAATAGGTGAGACATCAGGTAATGCATTAAACATGGAGAACATGGGAAGACAAAAGGATAGAGGAAAGGGCTTAGGGAACCATGAGAATTCTAGGAATGGAAGATCCAAATACATATTTGGAAAGATAGAATGTTGGAATTGTGGGAATAAAGGACATCTGAATAAAGACTGTAGAGCTGCAAAGAAATAAAGAGATGGACAACAGGAGAAAAATCAGGAAGCAAATGTAAGAGGTTATGTGTTACCAGATTCTTTGATTCTTTCTGTAGATAATATTTCTGAGTCTTGGATAGTAGATTCAAGAGATTCATTTCATGCCATGCCCCATAGTAACATTTTCTAGATTATGTTCAAGGTTATTTTGGACAGGTTCATTTGGGTGATGATGCACCATGCAAAATTGTTGGAATGGGAAAGGTAAAAATAAAGAAAAGCAATGGAAACCAATGGTTGTTGAAAGAGGTAATACATGTTCCATATCTAAGGAAAAATCTAATTTCAATAGGGCAGTTGGTAAGTGAAGGTTTTATATCCATATTTACAGATAATATGTGAAACGTCACCAAAGGATCAATGGTGATAGAAAAATGAGAGAAGGTAGGTACATTGTATTTATGTACTGGTAATACTGACTCTTCTATCTCTTTAGCTTCTATTAGAGTGGATACAACATTGTGGCATCATAGGATTGGATACATAAGTGAGAAGGGGATGCATATACTTCACAAAATATTTTTTTTGCCAGATCTTAAACAAATTGATTTGGATTTATGTGAGCATTGTATTTATGGAAAACATAAGAGAGTCAGATTTCTTAGAGTCGGAAAAGATAAGAAGAGTGAAAGGTTAGATATTGTGCATAAAGATGTATGAGGACCAACTCATGTATCATATCTTGGTGTCTCTCGTTGTTATGTTACTTTTATTGATGATGCAACTAAAAAAACTTGGGTTTATTGCATTCGACAAAAATCTGATGTTTTTGATACTTTTAAGAAATGGAAAGCTTTGGTTGAGAATGGGATAAGAAAAAGGTTGAAGTGTCTTAGATCATATAATGGAGGTGAATATTGTAACAAAGAGTTTGATGATTACTGTTCATACCATGAGATTCGTAGAGAGAAGACAATTCCGAGAACACCATAAGAAAATGGTGTGTTAGAAAGGATGAACATGACAATCATGGAGCGTGCAAGGAGTATGAGATTGCATGTTGGCTTTCCCTTACAATTATAGGCATATGTTGTAGATATTGTTTTTTACTTAATAAAAAGAGATCATTCAAGCTCTTTGGATGGTGGAATTCCATAGGAGTCATGGACAGGTAAAAAGGTAAACAATTCTTTTTTGAAGACTTTTGGTTGTGAAACATTTGTCCATATTGATAAAGAAAATAGAACAAAGCTTGAGGCAAAATCCAAGA
>SNQJ01S0039253.1:102089-117359 GCA_010110895.2 Picea sitchensis
GTGAAAATTGAAATTAATTGTGAAAATGGAAATTTAATTTTTGATAAGGGTATGAAAATAAAGTATAATGCAATTTGATCTTATCATTATGATATTAAATTAATTTTTGGTGGTGAAAAGATTTTGATAAGGATATGAAAATATTAAATTAATTTTTGGTGGTGAAAAGATTTTGATAAGGATATGAAAATAACATAAAGTATCTCTAAAAATAATATCTCTCATAAATTGTGATAATGAATATTAAATTTTTGGTATTAGAAACCATTTAGGAATAAGTTATTATTAATGAAAAAAAATATCATGAAGCAAATCTTATCATAGGAATGTTACTCCTATGAGATAGCATTTAGTTGAAGGTCACTCACACATCATTATATAAATGGTGGAAGGTGACTTTTGAATTATTATAAAAAAGATGTTATGGATTTAGAATACACTATTTGCTTTTACAACTCAACGACAACATAATGCAATGTCAACAAGATTAACAACATAAATTATCATCACAAGATGGAAGAAGAATTCTTGAGTTAGAATGTTCACCTTATTCAAGAGAGGGAAACTTTAATGCCTTCGGCTAGGAGGGTGCAAGCAACCTTCGTCCGATCCACATGGACACCTTGGCACGGAGGTAAGGCATGGATATTGGGATTGCTTAAACAAACCAAATGAATGCACACTCATGTGGTTGGACATGGCATGCTAAGGAAAATCCAAAGTTGGATACAGCATGAATGGTGCAGACTTGGCTAGATGACTTGAGGAGGCACGAACCAAGATATATTTGAACCAAAAATCTGCACTTGGGGGTTTGCGATGAGTGGACAAGGTTCCTTAAGGAACACATCGCCACAGATCGTGGTCATTGGACACTCTCACCAAGCATACATTTTGGGCACACCTTCCTTGGGTGTAATGTGTAGATGAAGATATTTCGATTGGTCGGCTAAGATTGAGGAAGTGGATGGGGCCAACCTAGACATGGATGATTTGGGGGCGTGGACGAACCAAGGATGGGCAAGGCAGTCGACTCATCGCAACTTGGGAGAACCAAATGACAGAACAATGAGTTAGTTCGAGTCATTTCCAAGGGATGCAACTCTTTGAATGAAGGGGGTAGGAACCTATATATTGGATATGAGTTGGAAAATATAAGAGACAATGGAGAAGATTATCAAGAAAGAAGATCCAAGAGAGCACACATCACATAAGTGAAAGTGGCAAGGAAGAAGAAGTTGACTTAGAGATCTGTAGTAGACTTGGATTTGGGATTTGTGGGTGGCACAGATTGACTAGTTGATGAGGTGATTGGGGGAGCCGTATCTATAGTTGTGGTAGGGAGTTGATCATGTGAAAGTGGAAGCTAAGTCAATAAGTTGAATTGGTCGAGTTTCTTGGTAACATTGTAATGATTTGTGGCTTCCCCCTTGTACATGTATTGGAAATTGTAATATTTCATATCATTATTAATATGGGTGTTAGGCATGTCTTGGTGTCTCCCAGATATAATAGTTTCGTGACATTGCCATGTGTTGTTTGTTCTTTTGTGTGCTTGTATATGTGTGTTAATTTGTATAGATTATAAACAAGATTTTATACAGTAGTTTGACCATGAGTGCACCTAGTAGCTTTAACATGCAAAGGAGAAGTGTGGTGTGGTTGTCACGTTGTAGCTCAATCTAGTTATGGGTGCACCTTGAGTGAAGAGGCATAGTCTAGGTGAAGTAATCTTGGGTTGGTCTAGCCACCAAGTCTGAAACATTATGGTGATGCATGACCATAGGATCCGAATGACTTGGATGCTCCAATTCAAGTGAAAAAATCCAAGCAGACAAAGGCGTGATGATAGCTGGTATTAGAACTAGAGTTTTGGTAACAGAGGTGCTAGAACCCATTTTTTTGATTTGGTTGAAAGTTGGTAACAAATTTTGGGTGAGCATTAGATGCTCTTCAATTGGGTCAACTTTGAGATAGGAACAAACTAGAGTTGTGAAGCTAAGATTGGGTGAAGTGTTTTAGTCTTGTTGGAAAAATTGGGCATTTCATTGGACAAGTAGAGACTTGGGTTGCAGATCCGTGAAGTTGGTAGGAACTTGGGTGAATGGCCATGGAAGGCTCACATGCATAAGGGAGTGTGAGAGAGAGAAAGACCCCAAAACACCCCAAATGAAAGATCAAATCAATAACTTAGAGAAAACTGTTGAGCATATGACCACTTCACTATGTAAATATGGTGAGAAGCTTGAAACAATAGAGGTGGAGATGAGCCAATTGTTGCAAGGGTTTAACTTCATTATGAGGGAATGCTAGAAAATCACATATGCGATCACATGCTCCTTGATCGACACCAATGAAAATAGATTGAAGGAAGCAGAGGATGCATTGAAATATATCGCACAGTAGTTGAAAGACCAAGAAGACACCATATCAATGTTGAAACAAGCTATTGCTAGTGGGAAAAGTTCATCCATCATGCCAATGTGAATCAAGATCAAGGAAATAGAACCATAGGATGACACCGACAATGCTAAGTTGCTTTCAATTTTTTGGGGGGCCATTGAGAAATACATGGAGAAGATGAATGAAAGTTTAGACGAAGATATGGTGAATGTTGTTGTTATGTTCTTGGTAGGGACTGTGAAAATTTGGTGGAGGAATTGTGTGAAAGACTTAGCATCTGGGCGCACTACGGAGAAGATAGAAAATTGGGAAGAGATGAAAGCTTCCTTGAAGGAACAGTTTGGTCTAGGGATCCAAGCATGGATGGCATGAAATTAGTTGTTGTCACTTAGGCACACAAGATAAATCCAAACCTATATCAAGGATTTTCCAGGCCTTATGTTGGATACCAAAGACATGTTGGAGGAAGACAAGATTTTCCACTTCATGAACGATATGCAATTGTGGGCACAAAGTTACTTGTCACACCAAAACATGAAAACTCTTGCAGAAACTATCACCATTATGGACAAACTGTTTGACTTCAAGTGTGAAGCGAAGAATGGTCCAAGGAACAATGGGGATTCCCAAGGTGAGAAGCAACAAGTAAAGAACAAGAAGAAATACAAGGGGAAATTGAAGACATTTGGGAAAGGAAGCGAAGACAAAGCCAAGCAAACAAATGCACCAAAAGAGAATAGAAATCTTGTCTCATGTTGGATTTGTGCCAAGGAGCATTATGGGAAGAATTTTCCATTAAGTAATAAGTTGGCCTCTATGGAGTAAGAAGAAAATATATCTCTAAGATTTTTTCAAGTCTTGGGCACTATTTTGGAGGGAGAATCCAGGTCGAGACAGGAGTAAGATGGGATGAGTCATTTCTATGTCTATGCTAAACTCAATGGTAAGGTAGTAATTCCAATGATGGACAATGGGGTGACTCACAAATTCATAAGGGAGGATGTGTCATAGGACCTTAGGTTATGACTTGAGACAACATAGACCACCTTTAAAGCTATCAATTTAGGTATGGAGAAAGTCATTGGCATGGAAAAGGATATTTCATTGAAGCTTGGAGATTGGAGCAGAATTTAGAGTTTCACCATTGTCCCCATGGATGATTTTGAGGTTTTCTTGGGTGAAGAGTTCATGAGGAGGGAGAAGGAATCACCCATACCTCACTTAGACAGTTTAGCCATGTTTTTGGGTGAAAGTCCATGTATGGTTATTGTCGCGAGGAAAAACAAGGAGAGAATTAGTCCAATGACTTCCTTAATCTTGATTTTTGTGGACAGTTAAGGTGCCAAGTGACCTTGCGATAGAGAACTTGGATGAGGCAGATTTATGGATGAAAATGAGACTCTAGTAGGAGAAATCTACCTGATAGACAATTAAAAGTTGGCAGCGGTGGAGTATCGACTCACTCGAATCGAAGTTATATTGGATATTAAGGTGACTATGATAGATATGTTGGTTGATGTTAAGAACCAAACTTCAATGTAGCATAGAAAAACCTCAGGAAAAGTACTCAACACCTTGAAAAAGAGATAATTTCAGATAATAAGCCTCTTCGAGGGGGAAACCTCCTTTTACCCCACTTAAATGTTCAAGTACAAGATGATTCAAAATGAAAATGTCCAGCAGGCGACTTAAATGTTCGTTCAAGTACAAGATGATTCCCAGTGTTGTTAAGGGGTCCTTTGCATATAGGTGGAGATTAGGAGGATAATGAAATAATGGCATAAAGCTTCCATATATAATTAAAATAACATTAA
Source organism: Picea sitchensis (assembly GCA_010110895.2). Lineage (NCBI taxonomy): Eukaryota > Viridiplantae > Streptophyta > Pinopsida > Pinales > Pinaceae > Picea > Picea sitchensis. The sequence goes on from SNQJ01S0039253.1 coordinate 106,307, forward strand.
ATATTAAATAACATCATCATCATCAACAAAAAAAAAAAAAATAAAATAGCATTACTAATATAATATCCCCCAACTAAGGGGTAATAAGCCAATATTAGGCTTTCACATGCCCCTCCCTCAGGATAAGTGTTTACAAGAATCGCTTTGAGTAACTCGATGCTTCGATAAAGACTCCATCTTCCAAGTGGAATCTTCTACCTAGAGGTCATTGAATAGAGACTTCAAAGCTGATCTATTCCTAGTCAATAATTCTAAAATGTTGATGGCTTCAGCTCCAATATGATTTTTCCTTCCCGTCAAGTTCTAGCAATATAGCTCGAAATCGACTTTGTCACTTATAACTTTAAGCATGTTACAAAACCCGTAATTTCGGAAGATGCAAAATGCACTCCAGCGCTATAGTACCAATCTTTTGTAATATTTTATAAGGGCCATAGTACTTTCGCGATAATTTATTATCCTTCTTGGCTTTGAGGGACATCTGTCAGGCTGGTTAAAATCTTAAAATACCCAACTGGGCTTCAAAAACTCTTCACTACCGGTATTGATCCTCCGCTTGTTTCTTGCGATTTTGTTCCATGGTCAGTTGTCCTTTAAGATTTGAGAACTTGTTGTTGATTCTCGATGATCTCCACCGCTTGAACCTTTAGATGCATTTTAGAGAAGAAGTGATGGCTGAATGGTGGTATCCATGCGCTAAATGTTTACTTTTGTTTGCGCAGGAAAGGAAGTAAGCATACCCACCATTCTCGCTATGGGTAAATCCATTTCGAACTATCAGGTTGGTTTATCGAGACAAAGCACCAAGGTAACCCTTCCGTATATTTGTTCACTATCTCGCTCTGTCCATCAGATTGAGGATGACAGGATGAGCTATAAGCCAATTGAGTACCCAAACAAGAAAATAATTCTCATTCAAAAACGTCCGTTGAAGATGGATCACAATTTCACAATAATCTTTAATGCCATGTAGCTTTGAACCGGCTCCATGAATGTGGTGGCAACCGCACTAGCTTCTAGCTGGGTAGAGATGCATGTGCGCATACTTGGTCACCTATCAACAATCACCATGATATACTCTTCCTTCACTTTGGTAACCCTGGTGGATGAAATCCATGGAAACCTCTCCCTCCCTGCTACCGACTTGGGATGGATAATGGCTGTAAAAAGACCCGGTCTTAATTGTTTCCACCTTTATTTTGTTGGCAAACCAAACATCTCTCACGCATAAACCTTTGAACATCAGCTTAAGGCCATCCTAAAAAAATCCTTTCACCATGGTGGCTTTTAAAATCCCAGTGCCTCCTCACTGGAGAGAGGTGTGCGCCCCAATAGCACTTCTTTTGTTTGAGTTGGGAGTTCTGGCTAAAGAGTAAGCCATCTTTGTACCAGTGAACTTTTCCATGTAACACTGATGCAACTTAATCCCTGGCCGCAACCTTCAATGAGAGTCCACACTTTTTCGGCCTTCTTCCATTTATCCTCGCTCTGTCACAACCAATCTATAGCGCAAAGTCTCTCATGAGGAGTGCATCCACACAACATTTTGCTTCCCCTTTTATAGACGATTTCAAAATCATAACCTGTGATCTTGTTACCATTTTGTTCTTCGTAAGATAGTCTTGTTCCAGAAGTGCATTAACACTATCGTGATGTTTCTAATCTTTGGAAGTGCCCACCTATTAGGTAAGGACGCCTAATTTCTTCAATGCATGTAGTATTTTCTTCATTTCCTTCTATAAATAAATGTAGTTGTGTAAGTCTTCCTGAGTCGACTCTCAAAAGCCGTGGGCCTTCCCCTTCCTTATTTCTTTAGGACAACACCAATTCCACTTCCTGATGCATCACATTCCACACAAAGGTTTTGTGAAGTTTGGAGGGGTCAATACAGGAGCTTTACACAACACCTCTTTGTTCAAACGATGAAGGTTCGGAGTCGATGAAAATGCATCCTTCTAGTTAGTTCCATAAAGGTGCTGCTATTCTCCATAGTTCCAAACAAAATTGAGGTAGTAACCTATCAAACCTAAAAAAACCTCTAAGATTTTAATGCTTGGTGCACTACAAATCCATCATGGCCTTTAATCTTGTTAGGGTCTACCTTTTGAAATTTCACAAGGATACAATATGACCCAAATACTCTCAATTTTTACTCCAAAGAAACATTTGATGGTTTGGTATGGTAGCTGTTGCTTCTTCAGTAGTTGTATCACCTTGTCAATATGTTGCATGATCCCTCCCAAGACTTGCTATAGATTAGTATATCATCAAAAATACTAACACAAAATTTTCAAGGAAGGGCTGCAAAATGGAATTCATCAACCCTTGAATGTGGAAGGTGCATTTGTAAGGGCCAAAGGTATGACCAAAATTCATAATGGCCTCTATGAGTTCTAATGTTGTTGTTGATATGTTCTTCTTTCTGCCTTGATCTCAAGGATGTTCAACTAGATCCACCTTTTGTGAAATAGATTGCTCCAGCCGTAGTTCATCTTAACAATCATCAATCATTTAGAATGGAACCTATCTCATTAGTGATCTTGCCGAGCTCTTTTTATAACTGGACACATACCATGAGCTATCTTTCTTTTGAATGTCTTTCCACACACTGTGCAAGAGTAAGAACTTTGGCTAGGTCTAAATGATGCCAACCTCTAACATATCTTCAACCATGCCAATTTCACCTCTTCTCTCTGGGCATTAAGGTATCCTCAGATGGTCATGTTAGGAGGTGAACACTCCCTGTGAATTAGGTGAATTTCATGATCATGATTTCTGTTATGGATAATTTTGGGAATATCTCTAAATACTTTGGGAATGCTTATCAATGATCCTTTTGAGATCTTGAGAATAGATGGCTTAGATGTTTGAACATCTAGTGAGCATAGTTTTGAAATAATTCCTTGATGCCCTTTTTCCACAATTTTGTCATGCCATTAGAGCTTTATCACCTTACTGGCCTCCCCAGATAATTTCCTGTTAACTCAATTTCTTTTCTCCTTCCAATAAAAATTTCATGAAAAGTCCTTGAAAAATAAAAGCCAATCGCTCCTAATGATCAGGAATCCATTGGATTCCTAGTACAACATCCTGCACCACCCATGGGTATAGTAAATCATTGAATATTCATTACATATTCCCCCATAAGATTTTATCTTATTGCATTTTCCCGAGAAACTGATAGTTCCTCCATCTGCATTCATTATAAATTAGCCAAATCTCTCTTGCGCTGGATATACAAAGCAGTTCAGATCTTTGGCTAATTTACAAAGAATGAAATTATGAGTAACGCTATAATCAATTAGGACTATTAATTTCTTTTCTTTTGATGTATCCTTCGACCTTGAGGGGTTGAGAGGAGTGCTAATTCCACCAATGCATTACAATTTTATATCGTGGAGTCAACTCTTTATAAGAAATTGCTTCTACGTTTTCATCCGAGATGGTTCTTGTTCTTGTTCATGTTCTTGTTATTGTTCTTCCTCTCTTCACAATCTATGTAGAATAATTTCTCTCACCACACTTATGTCCCTTTATCACTTGTTGTCGCAATTAAAGTATAAACCTTTTGCTTCTTTCTCTCCAATTGTTGAGGTGTCAACCTTGTAGGTTGAGGTGTTTTGTAGAAGGAGCATTGTTCTCTCTATAGATGTTAGATAGTTCCTTCTAGAATATAGCCATATTTTTACTTTCAACATTTCTGCCACCTTTAATGGTATTCTCCAATGATTTGCCTAACTCATGTTGAATGTTGTCCTTGAAAGTTCCTATGAATACATCAATCAAGTGCCTATCTGGAATATTCTATCACTTTATATCTGCTAATCTTTGAAAGTTCTCAATGTGCCTCAGAATCTGAACCCTTTTCTTTGAGATTTATCAATTGGCTAAAGAAGGTAGTGCCCCTTGTAATTCTTTGCTAGGCTATCATTCTTCCGTGAAAATTGTCCAAGTGACTTGCACCTATGGAACAAAGCCACGTGATACTAAACAAATTCGATTTAGGTTCTAAATATGTTAGCTACCCATACCTTTGTGTATAAAATTACTATGAGATCAAATAATTGCTCCATCCGGCGTATCCATGATTGGGTCCTTTGCTATCAAACTTCCTATCAATCTTTTAGGAACGTATTATTCAACTAAAGTTGGAGTTTCTCCATTCTTGATTCACCTTCCTTGTAAGGTCCTCTATCATGAATTCCCATGTGGGATGTAATTTTCACTTTGCATCTTCTTCTCTATTACAAAATTTCATTACTTAAGGATCTCGCCTTTTTAATCCATCCATCTTATATCCATAACTTAGCTTCCATTGAATCCATCAACTTAGCTTCTATTGAATCCATCTTAGTATCCATCATCTTTGTAGTTCATCTTTTGGTCTCTTTAAATCATTTATGTTCCTACGCATTTCTTCTCCTTCACTAAGAGTCCAAGTAGGATTTCCTCTCGAGGCTTATTTGGTGTGTAGAAGTTCCCTTTTGGGGTGGTATACACAAGCATCACTTTTGACCTTGATTTTGGGTGGTCTCCGCTGCATAATATTTCTCTCTCATCGAGACCCCAATTTTTGGACTTTCTGGTATGAAACTTTATCTTATGTATTTCTATATTTCTTCTCTTCAATGCCACAAAATCACTCAAAATTGATGTGCCAAGTGGAATTTAATGATAACTTCCCAATAATTTGTTGGATTTTTGGCCTTTTCCAGAGATCTCACTTGTATAGTGTGCCCCACACAAAATAATTACATAAATTTGAAACCTGCACCCAAAATACTATAGACTGCCCAAGATCCAATGCAACCACTCCCACCCACCTAGATGCTCTAGGGAAAGAAGTTGGTGATTTTTTACCTAGAACACCTTCTTGATACCACTAATGATCTAGTCATATCTCTATCTTACACAAGGTGTATATACAAATTCTATGATGACCTGTGAGCTGAAATTCTTTATCACAGATAAAAACTAATTTCTCAGAATGGTCCCAGATTTATTCCAAACATTACAAGAAGATGCAGGAAGGAAAATTCAAGAAGACTCATTTCAGGATGATTCCAACCCTATCTTGTACAAGCTATAGCCTCCAAATATATAAGGCCTCAGGAGTTTAATATTTTAACCCAACGTACCTTATCCATCTACTAAATACCCCTACAAGCTATTTCCTATGAAACATTGTAGAAAAAACAGCTTATAGCTTAAAATTCCACCTGTCTCATATGTAGCAACAAACCCCAAGACCTTGAGCTCACATACCATATGTTAAGAACCAAAAAAAAATATAGCATAGAAAAACCTCGTGAAAAGTACTCAACGCCTTGAAAGAGATACTCTGGGGATAATAAGCCTCCTTCGAGGGGGGAAACCTCCTTTACCCCACTCTAAATGTCTAAGTACAAGATGATTCAGGTACTCAAAATGAAAATGTCTCCTTGGTATATATAGGAGACTAGGAGGTATAATTACAAATAATGGCATAAAGCTGACATAATTAAAATAACATTACTAATCTAAATTACAACTAATGGCCTAGAGCCGACATAAATAAAATAGCATTACTAATCTAATATGCCCCAATTAAAGGGTAATGAGACAATATTAGGGCTTAACAGTTGATGTATGTTTGAGAAGACACAACATTCTAGATAAATAATCAGTGGAATTTGTGACCAAGGAAACACTTGAGAATTTCACTGGACATGGGAAGAGTCCATCCACAGACAAGGTTGACAAGAAGGAGACAAAACAACATTGGTACATAGGAAGCAAGGAAGAAGTTGAGTCATCTTTAGGTGCACTTGGACAAGGTGAATGGTCGAATGACCCCAAAATTGAATGACTCTTGGAGGAGGGAGAAGGAAAGTTGGGTTGAACTTGTCTTTACTCATGTATTAGATGAAAAAGTACAATGAATCTCCACAAAAATTAAAGTAATGAGTTGATCATGTCGTTGATGGCTTCGGAATTCATTCATCTTCATATTCACACTGAAATGTAGCATGTTGGCTCATTGTCATGGATCAAGCAATGGATCCTATGGGTGCCTTAGGACAAAGTGCCTTAGCATATTTCAGGATGTGAATACTTGGTAGATTTTTATTGTGTAGGAGGTGACTTGACATCATTGGAAAAGGTGGAGAATTTTCTAAGACCATGAGGAGTTTCATGGAGTGATTAGGTTGGATAAGGAAACAAATGTTTGGACATGGGGAAGTGATTTACCATAGCTTGGCCACAATGGTTGGATTATCTACCCAACTAGCTGAAGACATGAGGGGTACTGACAGATAGAAGCATGGATGGATGGGTCAAAGTAGAAACATAGTAACATATCAACAAGGCACAACACTTAGGCATATTTGAAAATATTTCTAACGGAAGATTGGTGGTAGTAGTTGTAGTAGGAAATGATAGTGGAAAGAGAATTGGATTGCAACAAGGTAGAAACAATATGAAGTGATGATGCAAAGTTGGGCAGGGAGACATTCATCCTTGGAGTTAGGAAAAGTGGTTGTGTCAACTTGGGTAGAAGATCATGCAAGAGATGGGTGTAGGGAAGTTGGGTTGGTTCATGGAAACTTAGGGTTTCTAGTGGAATAATTTGGGGTTTCTTGTGGGCTATGTCATCAAAATTGGGGGTTTCTATTAGACTTAGCTATGGATGGAGGCACGAGTTCAAGTAGATACTTGGTGATGAAATATTTTATGGAATTTGATGAGAATGGAAACAAATTTCAATGGGCGAGGATGTAAAACCTTCGACTACAAGGGTGTGACGAAAGTTCTTTCCACTAGCATGGATGCCTTGGTAGAAAGGTAAGGCAAAAATATTGAGGTTTCCTAGACAACCCAAACATATGAGAAATCATGTAGTTGGACAGGATGTGCTACAAAAGAGCCAAAGTTGGATGCACCATGAAGGGCACAAACTTGGATATATGACTTGAGGAGGCATGGACCAAGATATATTTGGATAAGAGCTCCACACTTGGGTGTTTACGATGGTAGCACAAGGTTCCTTAAGGTACATGTCACCATAGATTGTAACCATTGGATGCACTCACTAGGAATATGTCTTGGGCACACCTTCCTTGGGAGTAACATGCAGATGAATATATCTCAATTGGTTGGCTAATATTGAGGAATTGGATGGGGCCTATTTGCACATAAATGAGTTGGGGGAATGGATGGCCCAATGATGCGAAAGGTAGTGGAATCGTCATGAATTGGGTGAACCAAGAAAGAGAATGAGGATTCATCTCGGGTTGTTTATGATGGACATGACTCTTCGTACGAGGGGGGTAGGAACCTATATATTGAAGATGAGTTGGACATGCTAGAAAGCATTGAAGAAGATCATCAAGCAGGAAGATACAAGAGAGAACACAACACACAAGAGAAGTGACAAGGAAAAAGAATTTGACTTAAATATTTGTGCTAGCCTTGGATTTTGGATTTTTGAGTGTTGCAGGTTGATGAGTTGATGAGGACACCAAGGGAGATAGATCTGCATTTGCGATAGGGGCTTGATCGTGCAAATATGGAATTCAACTTGGCCATGTTTCTTGGTAACATTGTAATGAGTTATAGCTCCCATATTGTACATGTATTGTAACATCTTGTATCATTATTAATAAAGGTGTTAGACATGTCTTGGTGCCTCTCAAACACAATAGTTGTGCCATTGTCACATTTTACATGTTCTCTTGTGTACTTGTATACTTGTGTTAGTTTGTATGGATTGTAAAAATAACTAAGTGTTGTTGCAATAGTTTGGCCACAACTAGGTGTGATCCTAGTAGATTTAAGTGAAAAGTTTAAGTGTATTGTGGTTGTCTCATTGTAGTTGAATTTCCCTATTTATTGTATGAATGATTGAAAAGGAAGACTGCCACTAATACTGCTTTGATGCCACTAGATTCGATAGTTTGGTATCAAGACATAGTTGATAGGATGAAGACATTAGAAAACAAGTGGGATCTAACCATTCATTTTTGGTTTTCTCGAGTGAAGGAGGGTTATATAATTGAATTTTCTATGGAGTACACTAATTATTTTAACGAGGATGAAAGAAGGTTCATGGAAGGTCCTAGGAAAATACAGTTGGAAGAAATCTCACTTTGGATAAATATGTTGTTTGTGGAGAAGGGGTTGATGTGCATGCATCCTGACATGATGGCTAAGTATACTCCCCTAGCATTGGGGAGGGGTGAAAAGATGAGGGAAAATGAGAAAGGAGATGGATCCATTGAGGAGGATCTATAAGTTGATGAGATGAGGTGAGGAATGGGATGGACCAAGAGGAGCATAAGATAGAAAGAGATGAGAGATACACAAGAAGAGTTGAGTTAAGAAGGAGAGAGAAAAAAAGAAGCGGGAAGAAGATAGAAAGGGGCACACAATGATGGGTTATGCCCAGGATGAAGAGAAAGGAGACTACACCAGGAAGAAGTGTGAAAGAGTATGTTGTGACAGAGAGGAGAATGTGAGAAGATAGGCCCACAAAGAGGCACGATATTTAGAGTAGTGTATCTAGTAGGGATACCAGTAGTATTAGTAGTAGTATAAATAGGGGTCAAGGAGATTAATTCCGGACCTGTTGGATATTGTGGAGTGTTGCAACTTCGGAGGAAGATGAAGAACAAAGTAGATGTGTAGTGGTAGGAGAGGAAGATGGAGGATCCCCTAGTGGTGGGGGGAAAATATTGGCGATAGTAGATGGTATTGTGTGGCTCAAGGTAGGAAAATATCTAGGTCACCTCATAAGAAATGATAGAAGAAGATGGAATTAACCCCCCTTTGAACCACCCCCCCTCTACGTTTATAATCAATAAGAAAGAACAACAGATAATGAGATGGTTAGAGTAGGATATAGAAGAGAAGAGACGAGTGAACAAGAAGGTGAATTTAGTGCTACTTCACCAAGAAGAGTATCAATATTGAGAATCCCAAGAAACAACAATCAAGTCAGAGAAATTAGTTCAAGATTGAGGATGCTCAATCAGGATAGTACCTTGAGGTCACCTATGTTCCATGGAACAGGTAAAGATGATGCATAGAAGTGTTGATTCACATATGAATCCATATGGCCTGTGAACATTATTACAGATGCAATAATGAATATTGCGTTGTTGCAAACCACATTCAAGGATAGATCCTTGACATGGTACATGAAGTACAAGGGAACTACGCTGGGGGGACAAGTGAGGTCCCTGACATAGATTAAGAGAGATATTCTTAGGGAATTATAGAAACCTAAGTCAGAGTCTTAGTGTATTACGGAGATCAAGGAGATTAAGCAGAATCAGGGTGAAGCCATGTGGGATTATGATCAACGGTTCAAGATTTTGTTGGATAGGCTGACATTCCAAATCCAAGATGTGCAACACAGAGAATGGTTCATTGTGGGGTTACTACCCCATATCTGAGTCTCACTCACCTAGCATAAGGTGACCACTTAAGAAAAGGAAATGGATATTGCAATGTGCTTGGAGGATACGCCAGGAGGGGTAGTGACATGGACAGGATTGGCACAACCACAATCGCATCTGGCCAATATGAAGATGCAGTTACAATATATGGTGAAGGAAATTTTTTTGTCCAAGCACATATGGTGTACCACATGTCGGTCTGAGGGGCATCATAGAGACAAGTGCCCTATACTTGGAAACTACGTGGAGATGGGAGTGATGAGTCCATTTACTATTGGGCCTCAAACGGAATGGTGCAATATTTGCAGATAGTGGTGCCATGTACCACCCTACTTCCCAATGTTGGAGAAATATTATAAGACACATCATACCCTATTTTTTGAATTTTGTAAGCCTGTGGCACATGATGTCAACAACTATCGATCACTCTAGTTGGTGGAAAACCACACCTAAATTTTATTTTGAGTGCAAGAAGAATATAAGGGTGGTGATCATGGAAGTGCAGAGAGAGGTGGTTATCAAGGAGGTCCCAGAGGTGGATATGGGTGTGGTTCCGGACGAGGATATGGAAGAGGGGGATGCGTACCACCCACTTTCTTTAATTGCGGATAAATTGTCCATGTGTCAAGGTTTTGTACCAAACCACATGATCTCTATGGGTACCATGACATCTCTGAGCATGTCATAAAGGACCATCCTGAATTATTAAAGAAGTGGGAATAAAAGAAGGCACATTGCAACATGGTGCATGTGGAGTCACACAAAAACAAGAGGAAGAAGGATGAGGAGGTTGATGTTCAGGTGATAACCTGAGGAGTGGCAAAGACAGGAATGGAATTTGAACATGGTGAAAACTTAGGTCAAATACTAGAGGGGAAGTTACTCGTGGTAAAACGTTCAGCTCTTTATTCGCTATAATTTTTGAGATACACTCTTTGGAAGATAAGGTTTTTGACTAGTCCTGAAGCTAGTCAGGTGTTCCAGGTAAAAACGTCATAATGTATTCATAGAGAATTCAAATGAAGTGAGACAAATTTCATTGGAAAGAGTGTAGGATGTAGTTTCCTGTGTATAAATTTCATAATATGATGTTAAAAATTGAGCGTTGGGCATGTTGTACAAGTTCTCTCTCCTGAATAAACCAGAATTGAATAAAGTCTACCATTTTCTCTATAACACCTTTTCTTGGAGGATTCAAGGAGTGAAACTTGGAGGAGTTTCAGAGAATACATTGACTAATATTATCTACAGGATCAAAGTATTCCAAGAATTGAAGAATTGTAGAAGTTGAAGAAGTCTCAGGAAGCATTACCAGGTTCTATGTGATGGTTGGTTGATGGTGATAATTTAATGTAAAGTTTTATTATGTATCATATATTGTTGGGTGGAAGGAAGGGGCAAGATTGAAGAGGTCAAACCTCTCTTGATATTGGATGATTCTATCTTACTTTTGGAGGTTTATCCCTCCCTTTATATTTGGAATCTGCAGCTACCTTTGGAAGTCATTACTTCCCTTGAACAATAACTATTGATTATTTCTCATATATTGTGCATGGTGTATTGTGGTGTATTGGTGTAATTATTATACTCTTGTTCATTTCTCATTGGATATA
>SNQJ01S0039253.1:117931-130383 GCA_010110895.2 Picea sitchensis
ATAGGACATATTTTTGAAAACTACTACTATAAAAAGAGAAGTCTCAACAATAAAAAGAGCTTCTACTCCAAGGATGATGACATCTCCTCGGATGAGAGTGATGAAGAATATAATGATGGAGGAGAAGTCCTCTTCATAACGCAAGAAACTCAGGATGACGATCAAAAGAGTTCTAAAGAAGAAGAAATCATTTCTGAAGAAGATTTAGATGAAGAATCCAACCTTGATTCCTTTTGGGGATACAAAGACAACGAAGAGAGTGAACAAGAAGATGAGAATCTTGAAAAGTTGAAGAATGTTGAAACTAAAAATAACAACCTTAGAAACACAAACATAATAATAAAAGGTGAATTGAGTAGTTGTGAAGAAGAGAATTACAGGATTGAAAAGACCATTGGTAGCTTGGAGGAACAATTAGAAGATTATCATAAATTGAAATCAGAATTGGATCACACAAAAGGGGAGCTACTATTGACAATAGAAAAGTTGAAGAAGTTTGAAAAAAGAACTGAAAAATTAGATGAGATCCTTATCAGTGAAAGATCTCCAAATGACAAGACAAGACTAGGATACAATGACAATTTGAAGACAACAGAACAAGAGAAGGAATATGAAAAGGATGAAACCAACACTCCAGAGAAAGTTGAACAGAAATATAGAAGACTAGAATTCAGAAGGAATAAGACATCAAGAAGATACTCTCCCATTAAGTATGAAAGCAATCATTATGAAGGAAACTACAGAATAAAAAAACGTGAACCCAGATGGACTACACCACAAAGAAGATCACTTACTCCTAGGTATCAAAATTTCTTTCTTGGACATTGTTATACTTGTGGAAATTTTGGACACAAGGCAATCAATTGTAGAATCAATCAAAGGAATAACTATGCAAGCTACATGAATGGTGAAAATAATAGATATGGAAATATTCGTAGACCTGTCCACATAAATTATAATCCATTTGACCCATTAATGGATCAAACTATTGTATGTTACAAGTGCAATAATCTTGGTCACAAAGCAAGATATTGCAAAGATATGAAGGAAGATAATCGTATGCAAAATGTCTCTATACCAACTAAAACATGGAAAAGGAAAGAAATTCCACACAATGAAAACTGTTGAATAGCATTGGTCACTAAAGAATGCAAAGAAGAAGATGAATGGTTCATAGACATTGGGTGCTCATCTCATATGACTGGAGCTCAAAGAAAATTTGTCAGTTTGAAGAAAAAGGGTGGAAATGTTGCATTTGGAGATGACTCATCTACCAACATACTTGGAATAGGAACTGTAAGCCTTGGAAGTGAAAATGTAAAAGCAGGAAAAGTCCTATTGGTTGAAGATCTGAAGCATAATATCCTCAATGTTAGCAAAGTATGTGATCAAGGATACACTCTTATGTTTGACTCCCGAAAATGTAAAATCACAGAAAATAACTCAGGAAGATTTGTTGCAATTGCAACAAGAAGACCGAACAACATATACATCCTAGACAAGAAGAAGAGAGAGAAGAAAAAATCCACATAAAAGGATTCAAAGGAAGAAAGAGTTGCAAAGAAAAAAAATACGAATGAAGTATTATTGAGTGGCACATGTTCAGGGGCAACAACCCCAAAGAAGAAGGTCACCTTATGCCATTGAACTTAGGGGGAGAAACCCCACCCTTTTCCATTGATTTCAAAATGGGAGAGAAATTGGGATCATGATGAAAGGGGGAACATGAGTGTTTCCATCAATGACGAAGGGGGAGATTGTTGGAAGATTGGTTGTTGTCATTGATGTCAACCCTAGTCATTGGTTTTTGACTGCAATATTGATGAAGGTATTTGGACATGAAGTAAAATTCACATGCAAATACAACACCCATGGATGGATAATATACATCATGTTGTTTCCGGTGGTAGGTGGCAGGTCACATGGATCCTCATGGTTGAGGAGAAATGATTTTTTGAAGATGACAAAGTGAATTGAAGAAGGAAGTACGTGTCGTCCGTGAAGACAATTAAAGAAAAGAATTACAAAATAAGAAAGTGTCAAGTCGGCCCTAATGTTAAAAGGAAGTGACATAAAGGGTATAAATACATCTCATTAAACATTCATTTTTCAACACACACAAGTTTGTTAATGAACAAGGAGATATAAGTCGAATTTCAGAGGAAATTTGAAGTAAATAATGTCAGATTTCAAGGGAGGATGAAGTCTTTTGGTGATGTGTTCTAAGTTATGTTATTTACAGGTCATATTACCATTTTTGCTATAACGTTTTTTCTAGAATTATTCATATGGTGAAATTGGTATAGTATTGAGAAGACATATCTAGGTACCCGTGGAAAAAATTTCATCTCTTTATTCACTATAATTTTGGAGATACACTTTGTGGAAGATAGGGTTTTTTACTAGTCCTAAATCTAGTCATAAAAAGGTGTTCTGGGTAAAACAGTCATAACATCTTCATAGAAAATCCAAATGAAGTGAGAAAAATTGCATTGGAAATAGTACAGGTTGTAGTTTCCTATGTAAAAATTTCAGAATATGATGTTAAAAATTGAGTGCGTGGCATGTTGTACAGGTTCGCTCTCCTGAATAAACCAAAATTGAACAAGGTCTACCATTTTCTCCATAACACCTTTTCTGGGAGGATTCGAGTGAAACTTGGAGGCGTTTCATAAAATAAATTGAGTAATATTATCTATAGGATCAGAGTATTCCAAGAATTGAAGAAGTCTCAAGAAGCATTATCAGGTTCTATGTGATGGTTGGTTGATGGTGATAATTTAATTTAAAGTTTTATTATGTCTCATATATTCTTGGGTGGAAAGAAGGGGCAAGGATGGAGAGGTCAACCCTCTCTTGATATTGGATGATTGTATCTTCCTTTTGTAGGTTTATCCCTCCCTTTATATTTGGAATCTATATCTACCTTTTGAAGTAATTACTTCCCTTGAACAATAACTATTGATTATTTCTCATATATTGTGCATGGTGTATTGTGGTGTATTGGTGTAACTATTATACTATTGTTCATTTCTCATTGGATATAATTGAATTGTTTAAGTATAATTTGAAAAAAAATTTAAATTGTACTTGATACTGATTCACCCCCCTCTCAGTATCAACAATTCATATCAGAGTAGGTTTCCTTAAGAACATTTTAACCACTGGAAGGGAAATCTTGAGCAGAGATGGATGACCATGAGAACATTTCAAATGGGATTCAATGATTTGATGGAAGAAATTATGCATACTGGAGTGATAGAGTGAAAAATTACCTAACATCTTTGGGAGTAGACATTTGGTACTTAGTTGTAAATGGCTATGTAATCCCAAATAATGCTCCAACCCATCCAAATGAGAAGAAGATTATGAGTTGTAATTCAAAAGCCAAACATGTTATTCTAGGAGCATTGACACCAACCATTACTAGAAAAGTGATGGGTTGTAGCACTGCTAAAGAGTTAAGGTACAAACTCAAGAGTATCTATGAAGGTGATCCAAAAGTTAAGCAGGTCAAGCTTCAATGGCATAGATAATAATTTGAAAATTTGCATATGGATGAAAAGGAATATATTGTAACCTATTTTATTAGAGTTGATGAAGTTGTTAATGCTATCAGAGGATTATGTGAAGAGCTCAATGAATCCTTGGTTGTACAAAAAGTGTTGAGATCACTTCTCTTGAAGTATGATGCTAAGTCCTTTTCCATTGAAGAAACTAGGGACTTGACCAAAATGACAATGGATGAATTACATGGGTCTCTTATATCATATGAAATGAGAACAGGTACAGAAAGTGACCAACTAAACAATGAAGCAGCCTTTAAATCCATAAATAAGACAAAAGACAAGGATAATGACTTTGATGAAGAAATAGAAAATTTCATAAGAAGGTTCCAGAAGGGAACTAGAAGATACAAAGGTAAGTCTCCTCTCAAATTCTTTAACTGTGGTAGAATAGGACATATTGTTGAAAATTGCTACTATAAAAAGAGAAGTCTCAACAATAAAAAGGTCTTCTACTCCAAGGATGATGACATCTCCTCAAATGAGAGTGATGAAGAAGATAATGATGGAGGAGAAGTCCTCTTCATAACCCAAGAAACCCAGGATGATGATCAAAAGAGTTCTAAAGAAGAAGAAATCATTTATGAAGAAGACTTATATGAAGAAACCAACCTTGATTCCTTTTGGGTATACAAAGACAACGTAGAGGGTGAACAAGAAGATGAGAATCTTGAAAAGTTGAGGCATGTTGAAACTGAAAATAACAAGCTTAGAAACAAAAAACATAATACTAAAAGGTGAATTGAGTAGTTGTGAAGAAGAAAATTATAGGCTTGAAAATACCATTGGTATCTTGAAGGAACAATTAGAAGATTATGAGAAATTGAAAGAAAAATTGGATCACACAAAAGGGGAGCTACTATTGACAATAGAAAAGTTGAAGAAGTTCGAAAAAAGAATTGAAAAAATAGATGATATCCTTATCAGTCAAATATCTTCAAATGAAAAGACTGGACTAGGATAAAATGACATTTTGAAGACAACAAAACAAGAGAAGGAAGATGAAAAGGATGAAACCAACACTCCAAATCAAGTTGAACAACAAGATATAAGACTAGAATTCAGAAGGAATGAGACATCAAGAAGATCCTCTCCCATCAGGTATGAAAGCAATCATTATGAAGGAAACTATAGAAGAATAAATAATGAACCTAGATGGACTACACCACAAAGAAGATCACTTACTCCTGGGTATCAAAATTTCTTTCTTGGACATTGTTGTACTTGTGGAAATTTTGGACACAAGGCAATCAATTGTAGAATCAATGAAAGGAATAACTACGCAAGCTACATGAATGGTGAAAATAATAGATATGGAAATGTTCGTAGACCTGTCAACATAAATTATAATCCATTTGATCCATTAATGGATCAAAATATTGTATGATACAAGTGCAATAATATTGGTCACAAAGCACGAGATTGCAAAGAGATGAAGGAAGATAATCGTATGCCAAATGTCCCTATACCAACTACAACATGGAAAAGGAATAACATTGGTCGCTAAAGAATGAAAAGAAGAAGATAAATGGTTCATAGATAGTGGGTGCTCATCTCATATGACCAGAGATTAAAGAAAAATTCTCAGTTTGAAGAAAAAGGGTGGAAATGTTGCATTTGGAGATGACTCATCTACCAAAATAATTGGAAAAGGAGTTGTAAATATTGGAAGTGAAAATGTAAAAGTAGGAAAAGTCCAATTGCTTGAAGATCTTAAGCATAATTGCCTCATTGTCAGCAAAATATGTGATCAATGATACACTCTTATGTTTGACTCCCGAAAATGTAAAATCAGAGAAATTAACTCAGGAATATTGGTTGCAACTGCAACAAGAAGACCTAACAACATATACATCCTAGACATGAAGAAGAGAGAGAAGACAAAAGCCACACAAAAGGATTCAAAGGAAGAAAAATTCCAAAAGAACAAAAATAAGGATGAAGTATTATTGAGTGCCACATGTTTAGGGGGAGAAACCCTAAAGAAGAAAGTCACCTTATGTTATTGAACTCAAGGGGAGAAACCCCACCCTTTTCCATTGATGTCAAAGGGAGAGAGAAATTGGGATAATGATGATAGGGGGAGCATGAGTGTTGCCATCAATGAAAAAGGGGGAGTTTGCTAGAAGATTGGTTGTTGTCATTGATGTCAACCCGTTGACGGGCGAAATGAACGCTCGCCAACTGGAGGAGTGGATCCAGTCCGGGGTTGTCTAAATAACCCAATCCATTTGGGATGATCCACCCCGACGGGTTTAGCGGCTCCGTTGGCCGATCTAAGTCCTAGGAAAACGAAAGAAAACTAACTAAAGGAACTAATCTAACTGAAAATAACAATTAAAGCAAACTAATAAACAAACCTGAAATAAATATGTACAGCTTGTTGTTTCATATTATACAACGATAACTCTATGAAAACAAATGTTTAAATTATCAATAGGATTAGATCTTAATCACAAATGTACAATGTTTACAGATTACAGATTTTAAATGAAAACCTGAAAAAACCATTTGTGAGCTGTCCTGTGACAGCTAAGCTATTTTTATTTGATTTTTATAATTTTATGAAACAAAAATAAATTAACAATTATCACAGCTGAATAATTAAAAATGACAATATGTACTATAAAATTAAACTATAAATCTATCTAAACTACTTAAACAACACTAATAAACTAACCTGTAATAACGCTTTCCAATTTGTCCCGTGTAAAGTATCCAATTCAGCTATTTAATGGGAGGAAACCCACACCATATTCTCTGCAAACCTCTCGTAAACAAGAAGAAACAGTTCTCTTTGAAAATACACAACAGAACAAACAAGACATAAAACTGACAACAATCTTATGATTTACAAATCATCAGAGTTAGATAAATCCCTGTGTGAAGATCTGTACAAAACAGTTCAATTAACGAAGAAGATAAACCTTTAGTTCATTAAATTGAAACTGAGTAATTGTTGTACTAAAACTGAGATACATAAGACATGGACAGAATTTAAATCACAACGCATTAACCTGTAATAATCGTTGATATCTAAAGTAGTCAATGACTTATTCACAAATTAAAATGCACAAAACCTTAACGAAAGTATGATAGATTGAAAGCTAAAGTTGTTACAAAAGATCCACTTCCATTCAAATCTGTATCATTATAAATCCATAGTCTTGTTCTCCCAACAGTGATGATGATGATCCGTCATTACAAAAAATAACAAGTATTTAAAGACCACAGGGTAAAACATCCATATGGGAATTATCAAAACAATTTACAAAAAATCTGGGAACAATCTCCCAAGTCTTCTATTTCTGCTTATGACTAACAACTTAAAACAAACATAGATCACAACAAATATCTTCTAAACTACCACAACATGCCCAATTTTCCATTGAAATTCCTAGGTACCTGCAGGTGGACAAGAATAGACAAGTTTAGATAATGTTTTATTAGTAAAATCAACAAAAATCTAAATTTTAAGACTAGCTACAAAATCTTGTGATTCTGTAGCTGGTCTAATTTGAAAACAGGACCATTTTAAATCAAATCAAAACTAACAGAAACATATTCGAATTATTAAACCAAATCTTTAATCATTAAATCAACACAAAGCAATTCGCTTATGCCAGAAGTAACCAAATCTTTGTGCCAATTTGAAACAAACAAAAATCGTGTTTAACCGAATGGTAACAGAGATACATACAATCTATTCAACACTTGTTATTACCAATTTGGAGTAGACATAATCGTTTGGACAATTCAAAACCAATGAAATCATTTTCATGAATCAATTTCAATCGACACAAATTGTAACCGATCAAACAAATCATTCATATTCATTTAATACAAACGTAATATTTTATGTCGACTCATAAATTAACAAAATCGTTTTTAAATCCAAAACTAACAGAGTGGTTTCGAATCAATAGATTACATTGTATTTATCAAACCAATCTCTGATATTGATGCATTGCATACATAAAAGACCATGCTAATTCAAGCATACATAATCGTCTCAAAATCAAACCAAAAGAAATGAATTGAACCATCTTAGAGCCGACACAATCGATATGCTAATGCAAGATCGTATCAATCAAAACATAGTTATGTCCAAGTTTAGCAAACAAATATCCTGTACAAATCGAATGCGATCATAATCCAAAATGAAAATAATCATTCAAAACAGAACATAATCGTTTCTTGAATCTATTCAGACAGAACTGAATGAAACAAAACCCAATCGACTACCCTACTTCAAATGTACATAATTGTTTCAAAAGCAAACCAAACAGAATCGAAAACAAATCAATCATTTATACTAATCTGGGAACAATAAAATTGCATTAATCAAATCATAGCTGTGTCCGAGTTTAGCAAACAAATCTTCTGTATATGATTCATAACGAGAATATTTTTGATAATGACATAATCATTTTGAATCTATTAAAACGAACAGAACTACCTGGAAGCAAACTCAATCAATTATACTAATTCAAAACCCACCCATAAAACAAAATCAATATTGAAATACATACCTGGGCAGTAAGAGAATGATTCGATCATGATAACTTTGAATTGACAAAGGCCGTAGCTGCCTTGAAATTCTTGAAGACAATTGAACCAGTGGTTTTTTGTTTCTTCTCGTTGGCATGTAGCCTGTCGTTCTCCTTTGACATCACTGTAACTCATTCCTCTAAATATTTGATCTTGGATTGCAACAGGGGAATGTTAGTGTAATAACGTTCAAGCCAGGCATTACATTGAATACAAGGTGGTTAATTTGGCATCACAGGCGAGGGTTCTTTCAAGTTACTAGGGGTGTCACTGTGAAGCCTAATTCCTGGGAATTTAGGATTGTTCTTGAGGCATGGAGGTAAATTGGAAACATAGTCATAGGGTTCCATAGAGCATAAGCCATGAGAATAGGGGTATTCCTCAGTCAAGAAATGTTCAATTTTAGAGTCTGATTCCTCGCTCAACACTATTGGCTTCTGGTCAACGTTTTGCTTGGGTTTATTCCTCGCACATCTGGATATCCATCTCGCATTTTTCTTTCCCTTACTGTTGACACCAGTATCACCCTTACCTTTCTTCCTCACAGGCTTCTTAGCAGTCTTAGTCTTGTCTTTGGCACACAGATCAACCATGGTATCGGGTAGGTCAAGGTCGGGGCAATTCGAGGGTTTGACAGGGGGTAGAAGGATATGAAGTGGCACGGCTGGCCCAACCAGAGTTTCAGTAACCAAAACCTTGTCCACTTGGATAGACTCGGGAGTGGCAAAGCCATTCCTTGACAGGAAGGCTTGCCAACAGTCACCTTTAGGGCTCAAATTATGAACGATAAGGACTTTGATCAAGCAGTGATGGAAAAGGATGCTATCAACCTTCTCACGCTTCAATCGTTTGGACATCTTGTAAAGGCTACGTAAGAGATAATGTGGCATGTTCAGAGGATAGTCTATAAAATTCATCAATAACCGAAGATGATAAAAAAATACCAAGCCATAATGACCTTCGCAAGTCACAAACTGTTTAACAATTGCCAATAGGTCGTGCCACCTGGGTTTGAGGGCATTGACAGACATACCTCTATCACAGCTAACAATCTTTCTCGATGTGAATAAGAGCAGCCACGACACCTTGTCTCCTTTGGAGTTTTTAAACCACCTTTCCTCTGTAGCCGACAGTCCTATAGCTG
The DNA here is from genome assembly GCA_010110895.2 of Picea sitchensis. Lineage (NCBI taxonomy): Eukaryota > Viridiplantae > Streptophyta > Pinopsida > Pinales > Pinaceae > Picea > Picea sitchensis. Next base: position 127,193 of record SNQJ01S0039253.1, read on the forward strand.
AGCTTAGGAATTCCTCATTTTGCTTGAGCTGTATGTCTCTGACCTTAGCCCTATAGTCATCGAAGGTAAGGGTGAATTGTTGGGCTACTGAAAGGTTAAAACCCTCAAATATCTGGATAAACACCATCCAACCACTATTTTCTAAATCCTCACGGGCATTGTCGAATAGCAAGAGTGTTTGGCTGCCATTAGGCTCTATGCACACCATAGGTGCCATAGACGAGAGCACATAGTGAGCCGGGTGAATGGGCAAGGGTTTGGACAGGGTATGCTCAGGATCGAATAGCTCACAGACTTCCCCGAAACCAACAGAGGTAACTCGAGATAGGAGGCAAGAATTAATGCCAAAGTGTGCGGGGGTGGTGGAACGAAATCAACCCATGCAAAATAGTCATATCCAACTGTACAATCGACGACGCATATGGTGATTTAATCACTATTACAATGTGTTAAAATCAAATTCCATTCAAAAATAAAACTATGGTAAGCCGACCCAAATCTTTGCACAAGCAATAGTATTTGCATGGTTTTAAAATCAAAACAATGATCTGAATATAACACCAAGGATTCAATCATAAAACGTATGTGTTGTATGAAATGATTGCATCGAGGGTCTAACCACAATGTCAATGTGTTTTCACGAAACCAATGCGCTAAGGAATTTGATCAAAGTACATCAAACCACCATTAAATCAATTATTAATCACAATCACTAGAAAATGAAGTCATATTAACAACAAAAGAATGCCAATTGAGTAAAACTTTTGGTGCCTTGCCAACTGTGCGACTATAATTAAATTGGAAATACAATAAACACATAGAGAAGAGTGGCCATAATAATCCAGTGACAATTTTAATGCCATTGACGTGACTTTGAAATCAAAGTTTTCATGCTTGCAGTTGTGAAAATGAGAACAAAGGCAGATGTGCAAATGCGCAAAATAATAGTGTTGTTTTATTCAAAAACTTGCGATGAGAATCAAGGGTTCGAAAACACTTGGGTAGGAAGCTTATAAGGATAGGATAAAAATGTAGAACGGATGCCAACACAACCCTAGTCAATGGTTTTGGACTGCAAGATTGATGAAAGTATTTGGACATGAAGGAAAGTGCACATGCAGATACAACACCCATGGATGGATAATATACATCATGTTGTTTCCGGTCATAGGTGGCACGTCACGTGGATCCCCATGGTTGAGGATAAATGAATTTTTGAAGATGACAAAGTGAATTGAAGAAGGAAGTACATGTCATTTGTGAAGATAATTAAATAAAAGAATTCCAAACTAAGAAAGTGTCAGGTCGGCCCTAATGTTAAAAGGAAGTGACATAAAAGGTATAAATACATCTCATTAAACATTCATTTTTCAACACACACAAGTTTGTTAATGAACAAGGAGATATAAGTCAAATTTCAGAGGAAATCTGAAGTAAAGAAGGTTGTATTTCAAGGGAGGATCAAGTCTTTTGGTGATGTGTTCTAAGGTATGTTATTTATAGGTCATGTTACCATTTTCTCTATAATTTTTTTTCTAGAATGATCTAGATGGTTGGTACGGTATTGAGAATAAATATCTAGGTACATGTGTGATCTAAAAATGAAGAAGACTTGTATTCTTGAAAATATTTGCAAGTTAAATTTTATGTGTTAAAATGCAAATGGATCAACTTTGCAACACAACTTTAATAGGATTTACTCATTCAAGATGCATCTAAACAGCAGAAAAAACAGTGAACAAAAAACACATAACACAACAAATAATAAAGGAGTTCACCCCTCTCTTGGGCTACATCTCCTGGTCCAGCTTCCAATGGATCATTTGTATTATTTTATTAAAGTGCTCAAAAATGTTCTTTACAATGCTCAAAATGTCAAATAGACTACTCCAATGGCTTTAGAACATCCAAAAATCCCTAGCTGGGCTTTTTCAGCACCTTGTTTAGCCAAAAATTGAAGAAGATAGGCTTCCTAGAAGTCCCCCCTTCAAACTTGTTGTCTCTGCATCTACAAAACGCACCGTTTGTTGTCTCAACCTAGCCCACATGCATATTTAAGCGTAAAAACTTAGCACTGGGCACAACCGCACGACTGGTACAAATTGTCGCACGGTTACGTGCTGGCCTTTAACCATCTAAGGCCCGTGGGCATGTGAAGCACCATACGACCGCGAGAATATAAATGAAGGGCCAAAGTTCAAACGGTTATAAACAAAGACACGCCCGTGGTCACATCGCATACCATGCGACCGACGACATAAATGAAAGGGATATACAATAGAGCGCACATATAGTAATGTGGTCACATTGTATATACGCGGGACCGGGAGTCGGGGCTAAGCCTCGTCCCGGTCCGCGCCCACCATATACTACATATCAACATAAATATAATGTGCGTCATTTATATTACAAGGCACATGTGGTGGCACACCGGTCGGCGGCCCTTCCCAAGTCACTTCCCCTGCCCGGAGGTCGCAGGGTCGAGTCCTGCTGAATGCATAAATTTTAAACCAATATGTGTGTGACACGTGACAACCATTGATTGGGCAACGTGTCACCATCCCATTCGTTGCAAACATGCCACGTAATATGCCAACTATCCACACAACTATCTGCCATGTGTCGTACGGCCTGCCACGTTAGCGTTCGTACGGACTGTATGGACTGTACAGTCGGCACCCCTTTTTTTGCTTGTTTGTCATTTTGAACAGAACGCGATATCTCTCGCTCCTGACATCCGTTTGAACCCAAACGAGTTGCATTGGGTTCGTAACGACGAGGCCTACGCTCCTGTTTGATTTGAAGCGATTCCACGCACTTCGAATTTTGAGCAAAATTTGATCCCCTGGATCACACCTCCCCATTGGAAAGATTTTGGACCTCCAAAAGACTATTTTCAGTCTATTTGAAGATGAGGGTATAGCTCCCTCACCTTTCCAACCTCAGTCCACTTAGCTTTGCTTGGATTTGTACCTTTAAGACCAACTCGAAGATACTCCACATTTTCTCGTTTTGAAATTCGCATTCTCCTGTCAAGGATGGTGTCTTCATGCAGTTCTATAAGATATTCTGGGGAAAAATCATCTATAGAAGGAATCTAAACATGCTCTCCCTGATCATCAATCAAAGGAGGCTCATACAATTTCAAATTCTCAACATTAACAACTGCATACATTCGCATATAAGGAGGC